>SNQJ01S0121587.1:0-51540 GCA_010110895.2 Picea sitchensis | reverse complement strand
GAAGATGATGATGAATACACATTAGAGAAGAAATTTTCTGATCCATCCATCTTAGAGACTCCTCGGTAACATGAATATTAGACAGGGGGATTCTATGCAATAGATGTGATAGACCAAAGAACCATACTTCAAGCAACTTGTAGAGTTTGAATAGACAGATCCAGAGAATCCAGTTAGAGGAAGTATAATCATATGTAGTAGTGAATACTTCATGATAGTACAGTGATAAATGGGTCAACATTATGGACACTGTGCAATAGAGTCTTGGACAGTATGGACAAAGATGGATTCATAAGAACACTTAGCAAGTTTGAATATATATATGACAGTGGACGAGAGAATGGATTCATAGATTGGTTCAGAGAGTGATTCAGAGACAAAGGAACATAATCATAATGGATGATAATGACACAGGAAATGGCTCGAACAATGCTAATGGATTCAAAATTGATAGATATTTTTTGGACACATGCAGTGCATACAATAGTTCACATGAAAAATAGATTAATACTAAAAAACAACAATGAAAAAAATTCCTACAAGCTGTGGAAATGAAGACTAGAAAATGTGAAGCACTTCAAAGTATTTGGAAGAAAATGCTACATCAAAAGAGAAGATGGAAGAATGGGAAAGTTTGAATCACGTGTGGACAAAGGAGTACTTGTTTGTTACTCAAGTACAAGGAAAGCATACAAGTGTTACAATTTTAGGTTGAACAAAGTTGTGGAAAGCATCAATGTAACAATTGATGAAACATGTGGACAAGAATTAAAGGAAGAAGAAAATGAATCAATGGAATAACTTTACGAAGAAGAAGCATAAGATGAATAAGAAGTCTACATTGAACAACCAAAAGGATTTCACTTGTTAGAGAATGCAAATTACGTGTGTAAATTGAAGAAGGCCTTGTATGGTCTAAAACAGGCTCCTAGAGCATGGTACTCTAGACTGGATAAATATCTACAACAGATAGGGTTCAGAAAAGGAAGTGAAAACAACAACCTCTACATCAAGGTAACTGGAGATAGTATTTTATTAATTTAATTTTATGTTGATGATATTATTATTGGAAGCAATGATGACAGGTTAAGCCAGAAATTTGCAAAGGATATGCAGAATGAATTTGAACTGTCATTACTCAGAGAACTATCCTTCTTTCTGGGTCTTCAGATATGTCAAAACAACCAAGGAATTTTTATTTCTCAAACTAAGTATATCAAAGAAAGGATAAAGATGTTCGGAATGGAATATTGCAAACCAATTACCACTCCTATGCAAACTAGTTGCAAGTTCATCAAAGATGATGATTCAAAGTCTACAGACCAGAGTAATACATGTCAATGATTGGTAGATTACTATATGTGACAACATCCAAACCAAATGTAATGCAAGAAGTTGGACAGGTGTCACTATTTCATGAAGCACCAAAAGAATCACATGTCTGAGCAGTGAAGAGGATTTTCAAATATCTCAAAGGAACATAAGAGTTTGTATTATGGTATCCAAAAGGAAAGGATCTATCTCTTATTGCCTACACAGCTGCAGATTGGGAAGGTTGCAGTGCTGACTGTCGAAACACCAGTGGAGCAGCGTTCTACTTGGGTGAGTGTTTAGTATCTTTGCTAAGCAAGAAACAATCATCAATATCTTTATCTACAGCCGAAGCAGAGTATATTGTAGCAACAAGATGTTGTACATAGGTTCCATGGATTAAACAAAATCTGAAATATATACAAGTTGAGTATGATGATCCCATTCCAATATATTGTGATAATACAAGTGTCGTCAATATCTCAAAGAACCCGGTGATGAAATCCAAGATGAATAACATTCCAATCAAGTATCACTTTCTATGGGAACAGGTTGCAGAGAATAACATCAGAGTTGAATATGTGGGCACAAAAGAACAAGTGGAAGACATATTTACAAAACCTCTTCCACAGGAATCCTTTGAGTATATTATCTAAATACTCGGAGTAATTTCTACTAGAAAATGAATGATTTTGAATGCTTATCTTATATGCCTTATATTTACATGAGGAAGCACCATAAACAAGACATTTTAGGTCGGGAGATCAGTTTCAGGAAGCGTTTAGTCAGGGGAAGTATCCCCATGGAAAGTTTATTTAGGGGGAGCATCCCCAGATGGAAAGATACCTTTTCCATTGATGACAAAGGGGGAGAGATTTATCATATGCAGAGCACAAAGGCAGAGTTCCAGGGGGAGCGATGTTCAAAGGAAGAGCATGAGTGAAATGACTTCAGTATTGTATCATAGTGTTTCCATCAATGCCAAAGGGGGATATTGTTGATTAATTGGGTTGCTTGTCATTGATGTCAACCCTTGAAGAAAGTCCGGTAGAGAATTCCAGTAGCACAAAGGTTTGGGTAATGGACCCAAGTTTGTTTGATGTATAATGGTATGAGTATTGATATATTTGTAGTTAAAACTATTCTATATGGATAGTACATGTAATGCCATTTCCGGTGGTATGTGGAACTTCACATAACTCCTCACGGTTAGAGAGGTATGACCATGTGAAGTTGAAGAACCCTCATGAGTCTCTAGAAGCCCCAAAAGGTCAAAGTAGTCAAAGCGTTTGCAAAGAAGAAATTATTTAAATAATAAAGTGAAGTGATGAGTGTACTATAAGTCAATGAGGATGCAAAAGAAATTATTTAAATAATAAATTTAGTGGATAACTTACTAATAATGGAAAGTGGTTAAGTTAAGTGGACAAGTGGTTATAAGTGGGTCAACCCTAAAATAAAGAAAGTGTGTTAATATGGTTAAAAGGTAATCCCTTGAGGGTGCTACATGAAAGTATAAATAAGAGGCAAGGCTCCCTCATTTAAACACACTTGAATATTATTGAATATCTATTTTTGTGAAAGGTTATTTGGGCAAGTATTATTGATAGAGAAAATTTGCAGCAGAAAAAGTGCGGCAGAAAAATTGCAGCAGAAAAAGTGTGGTAGGAAAACTGCGGCAGAAAAAGTGTGGCAGGAAAATTGCGGAAGAAAAATTGCAGCAGGAAAGGTGCGGCAGACAAATCGCAGCAGGAAAAGTGCGGTAGAAAAACTGTAGCAGAAAAAGTGTGGTAGAAAAATCGCAGCAGAAAAATCACGACAATGGATTTGTGGCAGTAAAACCGCGGAAACAAAACGCTACAAGAAGAAAAAAAAAATGTATGGTTCTCATATGCGTAGTGTTGAATTTATGAATCAAGTTGAGGGTTTTCCTTTTAAATATGTTGGATGCCCTCTTGGGAGTTTATGGATTAATGTAGAGTTGATGTGAGGCAGATCTACTAAAGTTTAATATCGGTTCATGTTTGAGGGATTTTGGTTGAGGTATGTTGCTGAAGTTATTGGTACAAATAGAGGTTGTATAATAGTGAGGTTCTAGCACATGGTTTGAGGTACAAATGTGTGGTATAGTGTTTGAGGTATATGTGATCAGAACAGATTTGGATGATGAAATTGATGAGAGATTTTGGTTGAGGTACATGTTGGGTACATGGTTGAGACAAGTAGTTGATGAATTGGAACATACATGAGGTGTATAGTTGATTAAGTTGGTACATCTTGATGAGTCATAATTTATGTGTATTTGATGCATGATTGGTACATATTTGGTGCATGGTCGATGCACTCGTTGATGGTACAGATTGAGGTACATGTTGGTGCATGGTTGATGCACTTGTTTATGGTACAGGTTGATGCACTTGTTTATGGTACAGGTTATTGTGACAGGTTGTTTGTACAAGTTTGGTGCATGGTTAATGCATTTGTTTATGGTACAGGTTGAGGTATAGGTTGATGTATGGTACATGTTGGCACATGATATTGGTATAGGTTGTTACAAGTTGATTACAGGTTGATTGGTACAATTTTACAACAAATATCTCACAGTGATAGTGTGACAGTGGTTCCATCATTCTACTTCTACATCATGGAAGTTGGACGGGGCAAGGACACGTGGTTGTAGCCACCATCCGGTTGTAGCCAGAGAACATAGGGGGTTGTAGCCTCCTTCTAGTTGTAGTTAGAGAATTGGGGAGTTGGAGCTTCCCTCGGGTTGTATCTTGAGAAACTAGGGGGTTGGAGCCTCCTTCTAGTTGTAGCTGGAAAACAAATGAAGTTGGTGCTTCCAATGAATGTAATTATTAAAGACATATAAGAAAAACCATTATGTGGTTTTCTCCCACTTTGGATTTTCACGTAAAACATTGATGTACTGTGTATGTGTTTGATTGCTCATTTTTTCATTGTTTATTTACTCTCCAACTATTGGATGATAATGCTAAATTGATATAACACTTTCATTTTATTGTGAAAATTGATTAAATTGCTCTATTACTGACTCACCCCCCCTCTCATTTATCCAACAAAAGTATCCTTTTCCAAGGATGGATGACCTTTTTGATCAACTAAAAGATGAAAAAATATTCTCTAAGATTGATCTCAGGCCAAGCTATCATGAGGTAAGAATTAAGGATGAAGAAATCAACAAGATTGAATTCTAAACAAGGTATGGTCATTATGAGTTCACAGTGGTTCCATTTGGGTTATCAAATACACCAGTTGTCTTCACATGTTTAATGAAAGTTATTTTCAAAGAATACTTAGATAAGTTTTTCATTGTATTTTTGGATGAAATTATTATATATTCTAAGTCATAGGAAGAGCATGAGAAACAATTTAGGATGGTATTACATGTATTACGGGAGCATCAGTTTTATGCCAAATTGAGCAAGTTCTCATTCTATCAGAAGAAAATTCATTATTTGGGACATATCATTTTAGAGGAAGGGACAACAATGGATCTTGAGAAGATATAGGCTATTAGAGGATGTTCAACACCAAATAATGTGACAGAGGTAAGATCATTCATGGGCCTTGCAGGATACTATAAGATATTTATTAAAGGATTCTCAAAGATTGCACAGCCAATAAATTCCTTACAAAAGAAGGGTGTGAAGTTTCAGTGGATGTTGGATTGTGAAAAGAGTTTCCAACACTTGAAGCATTTATTAACAAGTGATCCAATACTAAGGATTGTTGATCCAAATCCATACTTCATTGTATGCATTGATGCATGTAAAGAAGGGCTTGGTGGAGTCCTTAGTCAGAATGGATATGTGGTATGATATGAATCAAGGAAGTTGAAGGAGAATGAAAGGCACTATGTTACTCATGATTTGGAATTGGAAGCCATAGTGCATGCCTTGAATATGTGGAGGCACAACCTCATGGGGAAAATATTCGAGTTGAGGACATACCATAGTGGTCTGAAATATTTATTTGGACATCCAACTCTAAATGTCAGGAAAAATAGATGGTTAGAATTCCTCAGTGAATATGACTTTGATATAAATCATATCAAAGGTAAAGAGAGCAAGGTGGATGATGCACTTAGAAGAAGGGTGCATGAGTTGCATGCTATATCCATTAGCATGTAACAATTAGATTTGAAAGACAAAATCTTAGAGGTTGAAAAATCATATTTGTAGTACATGGAAATACTAACACAACTTCAATAAGGTAATTTACCTTAGAAAATTGAAGACTATAATCTAGAAAATGATGAAATTATCATGTACAGGGGAATAATTTATGTGCCAAATTCCTAGGAATTGAAAAATAAGATATTGAGAGAAATGAAAAATGTACCTTATGTTGGACACCCACGTTATTAGAAAACTATTGCAGTTGTCAAGAGCCAATATTATTGGCCAGACATGAAGAAATAAGTTGTTGATTTTATTCTCAAGTGTTTGGAGTGTCAAAACGTCAAGGTTGAGCATAGACACCCAATTGGTTTGCTACATCCATTGCCCATTCCTAAGTGGAAATGGAAAGTTGCAACAATGGATTTAATCACAAAACTACCCAGAACAAACAAGAAACATGGTTATATCATGGTAGTGGTGGATAAGGTTACTAAATTTCCCATTTTATTCTAGTAAAGTTCAATCACAAGGCAACCAACATTGTTGATATTTATATGAGAGAAATTTCGCGACTACATGGTATACCCAAGACAATTGTGTCTGAAAGAGATCCAAAATTTACATCAAATTTTTGGAAAGGATTATTCAAGTGATTTGGAACAAATATGAATTTTAGCACATCTTATCATCCATAGTCAAATGGGAAAACAGAGAGGTTGAATCAAGTGATTGAGGAAATGTTGAGAATGTATGTGATGGATAAACCATCAAAATGGAAAGACTACCTACACTTGGTAGATTTTGATTATAACAATGAGTACCAAGCATATCTAAAGATGATCCCATTTGAAGAAATTTATGGGAGAAGGTGAAACACATCGGTACATTGGGACAACCCAACAGATAGAGTAGTGGTTGGGCTAGAATTACTCAAGGAAATGGAAGAGAAAATGATGAAAATAAGATAAAATTAAAGGCTTCCCAATACATGCAAAAAATATATGCTAATAAGGGCATATGTCATAGGAAATTTAAAGTGGGTGACCATGTGTTATTGAAAGTAAAGGCCAACAAAATTTCCCTGAAGTTGGGGAATTGTTCAAAGTTGGTAACTAATTATTGTGGGACATTTGAAATCCTAGAGAGAATTGGGCCTATAGTATACATGCTTCCCTTTCCTGCATAAATGTCTATTCATAATGTATTCCATGTATCATTGCTAAAAAATTATGTACCTAATGCTAATCATGTCATTGATTGGAATGTGATTCTGGTGGAGAAAGAAGGCACTTTTCAAGTGCATCTGGTGTGCATATTGGACCAGAAGATCAAGCAGCTCTAGAATCAATCCATAGGGATAGTAAAGGTCTAATGGACCTGGTACGATCTTGAAGATGCAACTTGGGAGCACAAAGATGCTATGAGGGCAGAATAACCACAAATTTTTGAAGATTTTTGAATTTTTGGTTGTATATGTGTATATACTGCATTGAGGACAGTGCATAAATAAGGGGGATGGGAATGTAATACCCCTAGGACAAACCCCAATTATACATAGAATTGTAAATGTAAATATTCTTATAGGATGGTGAGTAGTTGGCACTTGATTTTGGTGTTTCACGCACTTGGGTAAGTGCATGTAGATTCATTATCAAGATAGGGGCGCACACGTCATAATGTTGTGCACACTTGGGTAAGTACACGGTAGTGACCTATAAGTGCACATAGTTGAGTTATCTATGGATGGATATGTATTGACGCCGAAGTGCATGCATGGTTATTAGGTTGGAGAACTAGATTTTAAATGGCCAATGATCCATCATTGTAATATCTAATCACATGTAAATATTAATCAAAACACATCGATGTTGCATACCAACCATGTAAAATCATATGGGGGGATAAAATCCACTATATAGGGAAAGGAGGATAAATGTTAAGTATAAGGGGATAAGATAGGGAGCTTAATCCCAAATGAATATTATATTAATATTTCTTAAGTATAAAGTATGAATATGTATTTTATCTTAAGTTCTAAGGATGGGGACAAGTGGATCGAAGTTTGTTCGTTGTGGAGCCTGATTATCTTCCTGATTCATAGGTCTTTGTTTTCAGCTATGTTTATACCGCATGAATAAATTACACCCTAGAATAATGTACACTCCTCCATGTGGGGGATTTCAGGGGGGGTTACCTCCCCGACGAGGTCCGGGGGAAAGAGGTCCCCCAACGGGGGTTCGGGGGTGAAGTCCCTGAAGGAAAATTTCCTTGTAAATGTATATTGTAATTTCATCGTAACTCTGGACTGTTCATTATAAGGTCGCAGATCTGATGGTATAATTTATGTTAGGGTTTTTTTCCCTAGAAGAAAACCCTCTTTTATGAGGGAAATGTATTGTGGCTATGTATCATTGTGAATATTTTATTCTGAGTGAGGAGTATGTGAGAAAAAGAAGAGGAAGTTACAACAGGTGTGTTGTAGGTTGTATCCCTTCATTTGTTGGATTCTAATAAAGGAAGGACCTGGAAATTTCTCTGGTGGGCGTAGCCCACACTAGGTGAACCACGTATATCTGTGTCTCTATTGGATTGTGTATCTTCTCTATTTTATTTCCGCATTTGTTTTATTTTATTTCTCCGCGATCCTATTTTTATAAAAAATTGTATAAGAGAGAAAGGTAACTCACAGTAAAAGAGGGGTTGTGGTTAGAGTGGGAAGAATGACAAAAGATAGAAAGTTTAGGGTCGAAAAATTTGACGAAAAAAACTACCAGTTATGGAAGATGCAAATGGAAGATTATATATATCAGAAGGATCTATTCCTACCATTGGGTGGAATAGAAAATAATTCAACATCCATGAAGGACGAAGGATGGGAGATTCTTAACAAAAGGTGTCTAGGAATGATATGTCTAATCCTGGCAGCATCGGTGGCTTTCAATATTTCGAAAGAAAAGACAATGAAGGCGTTGATGGGCGCATTGGATAAAGTGTATGAAAAACTCTCACTGTCCAATAAGGTATTTCTAATGAAGATATTATTTAATATGAAGATGTCAGAAGGTGGGCCTGTTGTAGATCATTTAAATGAATTTAATACGATTACTAATCAACTAAGTTCTATAAAAGTGGACTTTGATGATGAGGTCATGGATCTTCTAATCTTCTTCTCATTGCTGGAAATATGGAAAATCTTGGTCATGGGTGTAAGTAACTCTGTATCTATTTCAAACACTTTAAAATTTGATGTTGTTGTTGGTTTTATCCTTACCGAGGAAATGCAATAGAAAACACATGTGAAGCATCAAGTAATGCATTGAACATGGAGAATAAGGGAAGATAAAAGGATAGAGTAAAGGGATCATGAAACCGTTGTTACACATTATTTTCTTCATCCCTATGACCGTTAATGATGTAAACCTATCTGTTTCCTTCAGAGGGGTCAGTGTCCTGAGTTCTTGAAGAGAGAAGGGAGAAAAACTTTTCCTGAGAAAAGAAGTTGCATTTTCCCTTGTAAAAACCCTATAAAAAAGGAAGTTCATAGGTTGCTATATAGGCAGGGTGCGAGAATGCCTGATTCTCGCAGGTTGCACCATAGCTAGGGTGCGAGATGTTCGCAGGTTTCTCTATAGGTAGGGTGGGAGAATGCCTACATGTGGGAAAACCAAGCGTTTTCTCGAATCTTCTAGAAGGAGAAACTTCTATGGTGAGGTGGCATCCGAATGGTTTGGATCTTACTCGCTTTCATGATTTAGTGGGATCATCCTAGCCTCCTCACCTTATCCTCTTCAACTTATAAAAGGAGAGGAGTTATCATGGAGAAAGTTAGCTTTGGTTAGCTTTGGAGATTTTGGGATTAGGTTGGATTGTATTGAGTTTTGGAGATTTTTAGCTTGGCTAGACGAGCCACTTTGTCAAGATAGATTGTGAATATTATCAAATCTATGCTCTCAGAATTCTTGGAGCAATAAGTGTGTGGGGAATGAAGGACAGTTGAAAGGGACCTTACGACATCAAGGCCATGGTTGTAATCTCTCTTTCACATTTAATATGATATAGTAATATGATTGTTTCCTATAAAGCTTGTTGTGTTTTATTGTATGATTCCTTGATCACATACATAGGTTTATATTGAGTTTATGCTATTACTATCACTTTGGATGGTTGCATTCTTTTGCAGGATCATCACTGTATGAGCATTGGAATGGAGCTAGGATGGTGATGGTGAGAGGAAGCAACATTTAAATGGTATGTCACCTATACCTCTTTAGTTAGTAAATTCAATATTTAAAACTTAAGGACAGCGAAGGCATCTGTTAAGTTTTGTTCTAGATCTAGGTGGATCTAGGAGATCTGTTAGTCATCACACCTATTGATTAGTCAGATAACAAAATTGGCAACTCCAGTGGGGGCCAGTTTTTTCTAGTTAGTCTAGTTTCCCTTGCTTTGACTACTTGTTTTCTGGTCTGCAGTGCGTGGGAGATCCATCCGGACTCTCTGGATCTGAAAAGTTCACTCAAATTTAGTCGGAACATCTCAAATTTTTTCTTGTTCACAGGCATTCTCGCACTATACCATTTAGTGGCCTGCGAAAATCATCTGAGTTCACCAGTGTTAATTCGATCTGAACCCCTTATGATCAACCTTTGTTCATCTGCTAGAATCTTTGATTCTCGCACTTAACATCATCTAACAGCCCATTTTCTTGAACTTGTTAATGAAAATTTTGGATTGGGTCTTGTCATTTTTGATGCAGTTGCTTTGAACAAGCTGGATTGAATTTTTGGAGCTTATATTGATCTGTTTATGGTCTTCTTGACATTCTTTGAGTTTATTTTATCCATCTTTGCTTTGTTTGGTTTTGAAGGATTAGTCTCTTGCTTTGAGTGTCTTTCAATTACAAAGCATGTGTTCTTTAAATTGTTTAAGAAGATCAATTTCTGAATAGTTCGGTTTAAAAAAGAACTTTTAGTTTGGGTTTCTTTGTTCTAAGAAAGTTCATTTATTTCTTTTAGTGAAATTTTTGAAATAAAAAGATTTAATTTCTTGCTATATTAGATTGAGGGGCATCCTTGCATTTGAAGCGAAATTGCATGGTTACTTGGCATTTTTTGATCTTAAATTGAAAAATTCCCTCATGGTCGGGGGCCATGAATAGATGCTTGGTGTCCGTTACCTTTTCATTTCTTGAGAATCTTGATATTGATGAGTTTAACATATTTTGGGACATTGTGCATATAGGAATGATAAATGTTTTCTCCTTCTGCATTAGCATAGCTTTCTTAGAAATGAAAAGATTGCATATTTCATTATCTTTGCATAATTTTCGAGTCAATCAAAACACCATATTGTCCACGCCATTTCCTCTTGAGTAAACAACAAACATAAAATAAAGAGCTTATAAAAACCGATTAGACATTTTTTATCTTTTACGGTAGCAAACCTACATTAGATTAGTTGTAGGGATTTGGAATAGGTGAAGATAACTTTCAAAGTTGCAAACAAACATAGAATCTTGAGTTAGGGGCGGTTAAATCCACTTATTACATTTGTCTGGGGAAGCCCATATAACACAAGGGTCAATCATGAGTCGCGTGAGGCTGGCGAGTTACTCACCACTGCTTTGTGGGTCTTGGTGTAGATATTGCGGTATTATTGGGGTCACTTGAGGTATACCCACAATTTTGAGTGGAATCCTTTCAAATTGATTTGGACTAGATACCCTGCCCTTAGCGTGTGGATCAGGCTATGCGACTCTTTCGAGGGAATCATTGTAGTGATTGACAACGGTGCATATCTCTTTAGGATATTTACAAAAGGTGACTGTGGAGAAGCAAGTCTCCACGGTACTTGGAATCCGGCGTTAGCCAAACTCTTTTCCGGGATCCTTGGAGGGTATACCCGCGATTATGTGTAGGAGCTTGCACCAAGGTGTAGAAATTAAGTTAATTAGGTCGTCAACATAACTTTCCACCGTATCATATCCCCTTCTTACACATTGTTGCGATGTTGTGTTTCATCACCAACTAGTGCATTCATTGTGAAGGTTTTGTTTGCTGCTTGCTTCCTAGATTTTCAGCATTGTGTTGTTTGTTTTCCTTTGTGGACTCTAGATTGGATTTTGTTTTCATGGCGTCCATTCGAAATGACCAATGAAGGAACCTCGCTCCAGGGGAACCTTTTGTTCTTCCTTCTTCACGGAAACATTGGTCCTCCTCTCATCTCTACTTTGAGCCTTCCAGGTATTACAATTGGATTACCGGTATGGTTGTTTTTTCCCACTCGGGTAATCCCGAATCGATAAGTGCCCCGATTAAGTGAACTTCCCCACGAGCATCAACCTCATGCTGATCCTTCACCTTCTTCACCGATGGGTCTTCTTGGCCTTCTTAAACACAAGATGCTTAACTTCTTCCATTTCATCTTCTTCATTTGGTGAAAGTTTTGAAGCTAGTAAACCGGTGAAATAAAGAAGAAGAAGAAAGGAATCAATACAGGCAAGAAAGGCAAGCAAGGATCCAAACTTTCAACCACTATCAAACATGTTAGAAAACAGGTTATTGTTACATGGGCTTATGGGTTGTTTGATGATGTCAAGATCACCCAAACAACTCGTAAAGCCAAGTACCCATACTTGAGGGCTGGGGTAACCATCTTCTTAGGATTGCGGGTCTATCAAGGTTATGAAGTATGGTCACCACGCACCCTGACCAACCATGTCATCAGCCTCAGACAACCACCTTGATGACCTCAGTCAACTAGTCATGATACCGTTGGGAAGAAGAAAGGTAGAGTCAGGTTCCCGTGCATGTTGGCATCACTCACCTTTTCCTCATGAATTGTCTCGAGTGCCGGAGACATGGTGTTTCACGACCTCAACTTCCGGCCAGCTTATCTGGCTTTCTCGATACGATGGTTGATGGAATGATCACTCTGGTCCTTCACCCGTCAATCTGGTTGATCGTAATCATCAATCACGGTCCCGCGATCCTTGGATTGAACCGGTTGACAAAGTGGATGATCGATACCATCCTCAGGTCAATCCACTCTCCCTTTAGAGTGTCGCAAGTCAGTCGACCATTTCCACCCATAGACCCCATTCTCTCCTTGGAGAATGAAACTCAGAAGTGTGGTCGATCTGATCTCCGTAACCGATTGATCCTGCTCTCAGCTAGAGTAAACCCGTCTACCCATGTTTTCTCATTGTCTGAGAATCTCTGTCTTGGGGGCTTTCCTCCTTCTCTCGTAGGACCCCTCCAAGTAATGAGGTCATCCGTTTTAATTGGGGTGTGCTAGCCAGTAGCGTCTTCCCTCTCACATTCCTTCTAGATTACATTACAAGTTTGTGGTGGGATGTTCCTCAGGCGTTGATAGATGAAGGTTCATGCATTAGTATTTTGTCCTCTATTACACAGCGAGATTTGAGTTGTCCTCCACTTGCGTCGGTTACCGAGAGTCTGTTAGATTTTAGCGGAATAACTAAGTCAACCTTGGGACCCTTCCTTAGTTTCCTATGACCTTGGGAGGGAAAGCGGGTCTTTATTGGCCATGGTGGTCCAAGACCCTTGGATTTTTCTTTACTACTTGAAGTTATTAATCATGCCGTGAAATCTAGTGTGTCTACTCTTTTTTCGTGTGATATCTTTCCCTCACCATGAATGGGTTGTGGTTGTTGATCAAATTTCATTCATTGAACCATCCTGGATTGCCTCCCTAAATGTTTCTTATATCGCGAACGATAAGCCCGCCCGCAGGCCAATTATGTGGCATTGTCTCTATGACCAACCGATGAATTAGATCCGATGGTTGACATAGGTGATCGCCGATAGGGTTGCTAGAAGCTTGATCTCTTTACTCCACAGCGACCACCTCAACATGGTGTCCTTCGAGTGTGTTTCTTCTTTCTAGTGAAGACATCTTGGAAGCCATGACTGCATTTTGTTCCTTGACATGGTCTCCTTCGGAGCATTGTCCTCTTGGTATCCATGATCAAAGAAGACTACGAGGATAGTTGCATCTCCTTGGAAATCTCATTAAAAATGAAGCAGAGGTCAAAGGATGGATTTTGTGTCTTTGTAGCAACCTCATTAAAAATGAAACGAGAGAGGTCTTTGAGCATGATTTTCTGATTTCAAGCTCGTTAAAAAATGAAACCCGGACTTGAGCATGGTTTTATTTCAAACTTCGTTAAAAATGAAAACCACGTCGAGGATGATTTTTGATCTGTGGAAACCTACCGTTAAAAAATGAAACAGAGTTACGAGCATAGTTCTTGTTTACGTGTCAAGCGCTCGTTAAAAATGAAATAGTTTTCCCCCTCTCTGTTTGAGTCAAGTCCTTCATCTAGTATTTGAAGCTTCATTTCCTCCACCTTTGTGTTTGGATGAAACAAAGCTTGGGAAACCACTACAACCTCTGAAATCATCTTTGAGGTAGAACGCTAACTCTTAAAGGCAGAGACTAAGTACCAACTCATCAAGTGTTGGGAAGTTGAAAGCATAGTTTTCTATGGTTCAAGCTTGTGTAAAATTGAAACCACTTACCTAAATCATAGTTTCCTCTGGTTCAAGCTTGTGTAAAATAAAACCAGGGTCAACATAGTTTTGTTTTGTTTTAAAAGCTTTCGTAAAAATGAAAAATTAGCTTGGTCTTTGTTGTATTTCTCATGCTAGTAACTACATGAGAATAAGTTACCGAGCTTAGTCTTTGTTCTTTCTCATGCTTTCGTAAATACATGAGAATAAGTTCTGGGAAAGCTTAGTCTTTTTTCTTTCTCATGCTTCTTAATACATGAGAATAAGTTAGAGCTTGGTCTTTGTTCTTTCTCATGCTTTCGTAGAATGAGAATGTAACCAGTATACTTTTATCACTTTTGGGGACTGCATTAAAGGTTATACGAAAAGGAACTATGGAGTTCCTTTAAGCTCTTTTTCGGACTCTCTAAAAGTGAAAATGTTAATGAAGCGACCTTGCTATTTTCACTTTCGTTAAAGTATTTGAAGAAAGCATCACGTTAGGCGATAATTTATCTATTTTTAGTCTCATCGGACTATTTTACGAGAAAAAAGGAGGCAGAGAGAGTTCTCTTTTAAGTGTTTTGGAGACTCTATAACCATGAAAACCGGTTTTCTATCTTTGGACTGGATTAAACAAACATCGACATAACAGTAATGGGACCCGACCACTCCTTCCTAGGGTCCATTAAACATAATCCGAGGGACTCATTGGAAGGATGAGCTTAAATTGACAAGCATATGTTATCCTCCTCAAGCTTTGCGAAAAAATAAAGTGCTACTTGAGAAATGGTGGAAGTGGAAAGAGCAGCTAAACCACATGTTATGTGGGAGAGTCACTTTGAACATGACGCCCTTTCACTCACCTTGTGTCTAGGTTGGAAAAATCCACTTGTATCCTAATCATAATCCTATAA
Source organism: Picea sitchensis (assembly GCA_010110895.2). Classification (NCBI taxonomy): domain Eukaryota; kingdom Viridiplantae; phylum Streptophyta; class Pinopsida; order Pinales; family Pinaceae; genus Picea; species Picea sitchensis. Next base: position 36,654 of record SNQJ01S0121587.1, on the reverse strand, counting down.
GATCACAAGAATTACGTGATCCTGTTGTTGGTCGGTATTTCAAAGAGTTGTGGGTGGTCAATATGTTGAAAATGAAGTTCAACCCGAAAGCCTTCTATTGTGTCTGACCATTTTTTCGCGATCTTTAAATACATTGCATTGTGCATCCACGAATTAGGTCTGAATTACTTGTTACTTTTGACCTGCATCCAAATCTTGTTGCTTGTTTTACGTTAATCATTGATGGGGGTTACATTAAGGCCTTCCTGTGATGTGTCTTTTCCTGTCGTATTCAAATCATTATCCAGGAATCGAACTTAGAAACCAATTGGTACCTGGAACTTGCATGCCTCAATGGCGAGGTTCTCGCTTTCGACAATGAGTTTCATTATTGACCCACACGATTGATAGATTCCACCCAGTGTTAAAATATCAACTCATTGATTCACATTAAGTTGGATTGTGCGAGAGGAAGTACCTTGGGGTCATTGACATTAATGGTGATTTCCCTCGCTTGTTAATGGTATACACTAGGTATCAAGTGGTTTCTACCATGTTGACTTGACACATGTATTCACATAGTTAGATTAGTACTATAGAGTGGTGGAGATGAAGACCCACTGGATCTTTTCTTGATTCTTGAATTTGGAGTATATTTAGAATTCAATAACATTGCATAGATCCACATTGTATGTATGGTGGCTATGTTCAAATTTGAATCTTTAACACATACATCCACAATGTATTTTAATTAGCTATGTTGTTAGTTGAGTCATAATGGCATGGATCCACTGATGTATGTTTGGTGGTCATGACCTATCTTACTTAACATCGATCTTTGCATGTCGACATTTATACTTTGAGTCATTTGTAGTATGAGCATGGGAATACCTACCTCAATGATGATATATTATTATCTTGTATTTCCTTGTTTGTTGCTTCGGGGTTTTAGGTAAATTTGTTCATTGTTCCCCTACACACACACTTTCGACAAAGTATTACATTTCAGCTATCTCTTTTTTCTAACTTCATACTTTTGGAGGCTCTTTGTTACACATTATTTACATCATCCATATGGCCAGTTAATGATGTAAGCCTATCTATTGCCTTCAAAGGGTGTTGGCTTTACGAGGTTCCTGAAGAGAGAAGGGAAAGAACTTTTCCTAAGAAGAAGTTGCATTTTCCTTGTAAAAACCGTAAAGGAAGTTCCTGAGGAGTTGCTATATGGCTGAGGATGCGAGAATGCTGATGTCATGAGGTTGCACCATATCTGGGGTGAGAGATGCAGGTTTCTCTATGGGGAGGGTCGCGAGAATGTCTTACCCTGCATTGGGAAAAACAACGTTTTTCTCGAATCTTCTAGAAGGAGAAACTTCTATGGTGAGGTGGCATCAGAATGGTTTGGATCTTACTGCAACTTTCCTTGATTTAGTGGGATCATCTAACCTCCCTCACTATCCTCTTCAAATTATAAAAGGAGGAGTTCTCATGGAGAAGCTTAGCTTTGGTTAACTTTGGGCTTTTGGGAGAGGAGTTCTCATGGAGAAACTTATCTTTGGTTAACTTTGGAGCTTTTGGGATTAGCTTGGATTGGATTGAGTTTTGGAGATTTTTAGCTTGGCTAGACGAGCCACTTTGTCAAGATAGATTGTGAATATTATCAGATCTGTGCTCTCGGAATTCTTGGAGAAAGAAGTGTGTGGGGAACAAAGGACACTTGGAAGGGACCTTACGACATCAATGCCACGGTTTTAATCTCTCTTTCACATTTAATATGATACAGTAATATGATTCTTTTATATAAAGCTTGTTGTGTTTTATTGTATGATTCCTTGATCACATACATAGGTTTATATTGAGTTTATGCTATTACTATCACTTTGGATGGTTGCGTTATTTTGCAGGATCATCACTGTATGAGCATTGGAATGGAGCTAGGATGGTGATGGTGAGAGGAAGCGACATTTAAATGGTATGTCACCTATCCCTCTTTAGTTAGTAAATTCAATATTTAAAACTTAAGGAAAGCGTCATGTTCTGGTGTGTTTTGTTCTAGATCTAGGTGGATCTAGGGAGATATGTTAGTGTTCACACCTACCGATTAGTCCGATAACAACCGTGGGAATTATAGGAAGGGAAGATCCAAATCCAGACTTGAAAAGATAGAGTGTTGGAATTTTGGGAAGAAAGGACATCTGAAGAAAGACTTCAGAGCTCTAAAGAAACAAAGAGATGTATAGCAGAAGAAAAATCATGAAGCAAATGTAACAGGTGATGTGTTACAAGATTCTTTGATTCTTTCTATAGATAATATTTCTAAGTCTTGGGTAGTAGATTTAGGGGCTTCATTTCATGCCACAACCCATAGGAAACATTTTCTAGATTATTTTCAAGGTGATTTTGGACAGGTTCATTTGAGTGATGATGCACCATGAAAAATTGTTGAAATGGGAAAGGTAAAAATAAAGAAAAGGAATGGAAACCAATGGTTGTTGAAAGAGGTAATAAAAGTTCCAGATCTAAGGAAAAATCCAATTTCAACATGGAAGTTGGCAAGTGAAGGTTGTATATCCATATTTACAGATAAGGTGTGGACGGTCACTAAAGGATCATTTGTGATAAAAAAGGAGAGAAGGTAGGTACATTGTATTTATGTACCAGTAATACTAACTATTCTATATCTTTAACTTCTACATGAGTAGATACAACATTTTCCCCTCATAGGATTGGACACATGAGTGAGAAGGGGATGCAAATACTTCACAAAAGAAATTTGTTTCCAGATCTTAAACAAATTGATTTGGATCTCTGTGAGCATTGTGTTTATGGAAAACAAAAGAGAGCCATATTTCTCAAAGTCATAAAATAAAACAAGAGTGAAAGGTTAGATCTTGTGCATATATATGTATGGGGACCAACTCAATTATGATCTCTTGGTAGCTCTCATTATTATGTTACTTTTATTGATTATGCAACTAGAAAAACTTGGTTTATTGCATTCGACAAAAATATGATGTTTTTGATACTTTTAAGAAATGTAAATCTTTGGTTGAGAATGAAATAGGAAAAAGGTTGAAGTGGCTCAGATCAGACAATGGAGGTGAATATTGCAGAAAGGAGTTTGATTATTACTATTCATACCATGGGATTCATTGAGAGAAGACAATTCCAGGAACACCGCAAGAAAATGGTGTGTCAAAAAGGATGAGCAGTTTAATCATGGAGCGTGCAAGGAGTATGAGATTGCATGTTAGTTTTCCCTTACAGTTCTGGGCAGATGTTGTAGATAGTGTTGTTTACTTAATAAACAAAGGAATTTCAAGCTCTTTATATGGTGGAATTCTAGAGGAGGCATGGATAGGTAAAAAGGTAAACTATTCTTTTTTGAAGACTTTCGGTTATGAAGCATTTGTCCATATTGATAAAGAAAATAGAACAAAGCTTGAGGCAAAATCCAAGAAGTGTACCTTTATTGGATAAAATGTTAATGATTTTGGTTATCGCTTATGGGATTATGAAAATCAAAAAATCATTAGGAGTATATATTTCATATTCAATGAGACAGTCATGTACAAATATCAATTGCAGAGAAAGATACAAGAAAAAGAAAAACTAGAATACACAGTGCTTGATGAGATCACTGAAAAAGAAACTCCAAAGGTACCAGAAAATAAAAATGTACAACAACAGGAGAAACAAGTACCTCAAACTTCTGCAAATGTTGTTAGGAGATATACCAGGTTAATTAGACCCCCTAAACGATGCTCTCCTTCATTGTATTATTTATTGTTGACTGATTTTAGTGAACCCGAATGCTATGAAGAGGCAATGAAGGTAGACACTAAAAATAAGTGGGATCAAGGAATGAAAGAGGAAATGGATTCCCTGGTAAATAACCAGACTTGGGATTTGGTTTAGTTGTTTTCATAAAAAAGAATATTATAGAATAAATGGGTTTACAAGTTGAATGAAAAAGATGGAGGCAAAAAGAGGTACAAGGCTAGACTTGTTGTAAAGGGGTTTACACAAAAGAAAGGTATATATTTTGATGAAATATTTTCTCATGTTATTAAAATGACTTCAATTAGGACCATTTTAAGTCTTGTGGCAATAGAAGATTTTCATCTTGAACAGTTAGATGTAAAAACATCTTTTCTCCCTGGGAATTTGGAGGAAGAGATATATATGCAGCAATCACAGGGGTATGAGGTCAAAGGTAAGGAGAATTTGGTATGCATGTTGAAGAAGAGATTGTATGGCCTAAAGCAATCTCTAAGGTAGTGGTATTTGAAGTTTGTCAGTTTTATGACAGAACAAGGTTATATTAGAGGTTGTTTTGATCACTGTGTTTATTTTTAAAGGATAGAAAAAGGAAGCTATATTGTCTTGCTATTGTATGTAGATGACGTGCATGTTCCAAGGTCTAATATGTAGTATATAAATGTTCTCAAGAATAAATTATCTAAGTCATTTGCGATGAAGGATTTGGGTGTTGCAAATAAAATCCTTGGTATCAGAATACCAAGAGACAGGAAAAATCACAATTTGAAATTGTCTCAGGGTGAGTACATAGAAAAGGAGTTGGAGAGATTTAGAATGAAGAATGCAAAACCAGTTAGTACACCTTTGGCTAGCCATTTTAAATTAACTAAGGAAATGTGTCCCAAGACATAGGAGGATATAGAATACATGTCCAGGGTCCCTTATTCATTAGCAACTGCCAGCTTCATGTATGCGATAGTTTGCATAGGACCAGATATTGTACATGCAGTGGGAGTTGTGAGTAGGTATATGAACAATCCAGGTAAAGAACATTGGGAGGAAGTAAAGTGGATTTTCAATTATTTGAGAGGTACTTATACTCATGCATTATGTTTTGAAGGTTCAGACACTGTTCTACATGGAAATGTTGATTCAGATATGGTAGGTGATAAAGATAGCAAGAGGAGAACCACATGGTATGTTTTTACTATAGGTAGAGCATCAGTAAGMTGGAWTTTGAAACTGCAAAAGGTTGATGCACTTTCAATAACAAAAGCAAAGTATGTTGTTGCTACAGAAGTTAGTAAAAAAATGATTTGGTTACAYAGGTTTATGGAGGAATTGGGAAAGAAGTAGGAGAATAGAAGGTTGTACTGTGACAATGAGAGTTCCATTGATATTGAAAATAACTCATCCTTCCATTCGAATACTAAGCATATGCAAATCATGTACCATTTCATACGATCTATCATGGAAGATGGACATTTGAAGTTGGAAAAGATACACACTAGATAGAGTCCCGCTGACATGTTAAGAAAGGGAGTAACCAGGAAGAAACTGAGTTCCTGCTCAGTTTCAATTGGTCTTCAAGCATGAAGGTGAAGATGAGAAATTTGTCAGGTCCAAGAAGGATCATAGTCCAACATATACAACAATGGTGGATTTGTTGATATCAGTCTCCAAGTGGGATATTGTTGGATTATCTTCCTTGTTCAGAGGTCTTTTTTTCAGCCGTGTTTATACCCCATGAAGAATTTACACCCCAGAAGAATGTACACTCCTCCACATGGGGGAGTGCAGGGGGGGTTACCCCTCTTGTGGTGTTCGGGGGTAGGTGGGCCCCCAGTGGGGGTTCAGGGTAGAATTTCATGAAGGAAAATTGCCTTGTAAATGTATATTGTAATTTCATAGTAAATATGGACCGTTCATTATAAGGTCACAGATCTGACAGTAGAAGTTATGTTAGGATTTTTTTCCCTAGAAGGAAACCCTATTTTATGAGGGAAATGTATTGCGGCTATGTGTCATTGAGAATATTGTATTCTAAGTGAGGAGATTGTGAGATAAAGAAGAGGAAGTTACAACCGGTGTGTTGTAGGTTGTCTCCCTTCATTTGTTGGATAATAATAAAGGAAGGACCTAGAAATTTCTCTGGTGGATGTATCCCACACTGGGTGAACCACATACATATGTGTCTCTATTGTATTGTGTATCTTTTTTGTTTTATTTTCTCATTTGTTTTATTGTATTGCTCCATGATCCTATTTTTGTAACAAAGGTAGTTAATAACATGACAAGTGTCGAGTTGGGAACATGCATACATATAGTTTGGAATTTGTTCATTTTTATATCATTCACTCACTAATTCAATTGTCCTTCGTACCTTCATGCTATTGTCATTGTATTTGTACCCTAGTTAGCTGGGAGTTAGACTGAAGAAGTGGGTTGTTAGACCTATAGGGATATCGAAGAGGTGGGTTCTTAGGCCCATGAGAAAGTCTCTTTAGCTGAGAGAATTGTTAGGAATTGATTTCCCGAAGGTGCCAAACTGCAGCTACAAATATATGAGACTTCATGTTGGGCATGTTGTTGAATCCCTAGAAAGGAAGTGGGGAAGCCAAGGGAATCTTGAGAAGAGAAGGGGAAATTTCTTAGGGTGGGAAAAACATGTGGGGAATGAGGGACTATAGGCTGTTAGCTTGAGTTGGCACCTGTGACTAAGTTTTCCTATTGTCTAAGATACATCAACATGGTTAGGAATTCCTTTACTCGGGTGGAGTTTAGCCCCAACTCAGGGATAACCTACTGATGAGAGTTGTGAGCATTGTGGTATAAGGATCGAAGGAATGTGGAAGTTTTTCACACAGTTGGTTATATTTTTATCAAAGATAAGTGTCAATTGTGTGTTAAATTATGTGTTGCATTATTATTTATGTATTTTTTTTATGGGTTTTTCCTGTATATGTTGCATGTGTATTTATATTATTATTATGTATGAATCTATGTATTTGCAGAGTATTTGTATGTTTTAATTTGGTATCAAAGTTTKCATTTTTGGTTGGAATAGTCCAATTGGTTGTTGTGGATGCTACAATGTGTGTGAATATCTTTGTCGAGGAKCATGTAGAATATGTTGGATCCTATCAGTACAATAGATAAAGATTGGAGGAAAGATTTATTGCATGGATACATTGCATTCACTATATTCATAGGGATCACTCTCTTGGTAAAGTAATCATATGAATTCTTGTGTGATGGTGGGATGCGCATCGGGAAATTTATCGTGAATGGGAATATTTCAAGGAATTCATGCAGGAAAGGTTCATAATTGATATAGATATTCATTGATACATGTGTTCTTCTGAATGGAAATTGATGGAGACACCTTGACATTAGTCACAAAACATAGACTTACAGGGCCCTTTCAAGAGGATTTGAAAGAAGGTTGTTCTCTCGGAACCTAGGACTTCTGCAACACATAACAAAAAGTTGAATGCAAAATAAATGGATTCAACTACAAAGTATGTGGTAGAAAAAAGACCATCGACTTGTCTTGTCACAACTAACCCCATTGAGAAAAAATATGACGCCCATAAGAATGACACAATAATGGATAATAAATGGATTAAATCGGTAGGATGGATACAAATGAAGAGGCGTTACGGCCTACCAAGGGCCATTGAGCTTAAGTAAACAATATGCACCTATGACAGGGGGCGTAGGAAACATGCGAGATGCCCCTGAAGGACCACATATGCGCATGTATAGAGATGTCCTTGTCACACATTAAGCCTCGTGGTCCTATTACTCTCACAAATTAATATAGTGACGTGTTTGTTATATTGCCCCTGACCAACAGATCATTAACAATTCCCTTAGCAGTAAATGTTGCAACCTTCCCAAAGTTTCCACATGTTTGGTGGTAAAATTGGTCATCACACTCCATTTAATACACAAGGAGTGATGTTTTTCCTAGATCATGAACATTGGTGGTAGAATATCATGCAATGTCCAATCATTTATATTTTGATGGGATTGCTAGGACAGGATACATTTGGATGAACTAGAAGACAATAATGGTTACTCCTCACACACCTCCTAGTTATCTCGTAGTACCTGTTTGGTAACTTCCCATTCTTTGAATTAATGCTAGCCAACTCAGTATAAATGTTTCTCAATATATAAAAGTGTCCACAATCTTAGTCAAAAGGTCTGCATAGTAGAACTAATTGTGAATGAAAATATCAACCTCTTTACGTAGCCATAACTTTCATCGAACCCTGCTAAAATAACTCCCATGGCTTTATCTAGTAGACCACATGTCTAGAATCGATCCAGGGTGGTTGAGGACTGGAAGGAAGAAGAAACGACATTCCCTCGACATGTGAGTTTCATAGGTTCTTGGATGGGGAAAGTGTAGGATGTCCAATTCATCAATTACAATGTTCGTGACCCCGAGAAGTTCCCCACCGTGGCCTTCCACAATTATTCCCCTATTGTTTTAAGAATGAAAGCTAATCCATTATTACTCACCCAACAATGGGCCCAAACCCTTAGACAAGCTTGCATTCTCCCTTTGATTGACTTAACTCATTTTGGGCATAGTGGGATCATTACCCTCGACGTCCATATTTTAATCAACCCACCTGCATGGTGGGTACTTGTGGATGGGGGGAAGTATCTAGTCGATGAAGAAGCAATATGTCATGTTACTATCCTACCTATTGTCCCCTTCAATTTCGAAAAGAGGATAAGGATAAAATAAGCAGTGGAAAAATTGAAACAAGACACAACAATCGGAAGAATAAAATAAATTAAAAGAGTCAAACAAGATGTGGGCCAACCGAAAATCTAAAAGTAGAAGAAAAGGTCAAAATCATCACACACTAGCTTTAAGATGGTGGAAAACACAATACTGTGGGAGGAATATGGAATAAAGAAATCAGAAAAGAGTGGAATTGAGATATGAAAAGTATAAATAAGAAAGAAATGTAACAAGGAAGGGGTTAAGTTTTTTATGGGTTAATATGATAATAGGTTGATTTGGTTACTATCAACATTTTAATTGTCTGGTAGTCTTGTTGTATTTGCAACAAGCTCTAATTTTGTAATGGGTATAAGGGGTTAGATATTTTTTTGTAAGAGGATGTATTTACTATATGAAGATTTTGGATATTGATGTTGCTAATATAATGAATATATTTGGAGATAAAATTTGTTTTATGCTTATCTATCATGTTGCGAATGGATTTGTCTTTATGTTGCATGTTTTCTTCTCTGTATCTATATAATGTCTTATTATTGTTGTTTTTTAATGGTTAATATATGGATGTTATTAGTGTAGATATAGATCTGTTGTTGCATTCTCTTTAATACACTTCATCAAACAAGTTTCAACTACTCCTCGGGTGAGATATCCTTCCCTTGTGAAAGGTTGAATATGCCAGTGTTCCTAGACTATAGCGGTGCCTTTTGTTGGTAACTTCCGATAAACCTTATCTTGATTTTTCACCAACAAAWGGTTCCATTTCCAGGACCGAGCTTTAAAGTGAGTTTTTATTGGATTCCTCATCAGATCTACAAGTATGAAGTTGAAAACTAGTGGGAAAGTAAGTGTGATGTGTTCATAAGGTAAGAGGCCAAGTTGTGGCACACGATTTTTAGAGTTGTAAAAGGTACCTTTTTCTATTCATATCCTTCTAGTGATCAGTACAATATATTTTGGGTTATGTTCCCTAAAGAGTTATTCCAGTGGTTAGATTGACAACAAGAAGCCCCAGAATACAAAGATCAGGTCAAAATGAGATATAACTAGACTTTTGAAGGTCTAACATCTCTTCATCAATTAGATCATCATATATCGTGAGCTTTGGACTTCTAGTTATAGACCACTTTGGAGAGTTACATTATTGATTTCACTACATAGAATCATCCAACTTTTTCGAAAGAAGAAGTTGTATTCAGAGAAGGAGCCAGAGGAAGACTATTGTGAGAAATCCATCTATGGTTTAAGGTTTTATTACTTGAAGAAGGAATGTTTCCTATTCCTTCGATTGATATGGAAGCATAAACCCATACACTTGGGAGAAGGTGGTTTATGGGAGGGTTCATGAGTTAAAATAATGAGAATTTTTCTTTGAGATATGGGGGTGATGATAGAAGAAACGTGAAAGAGATGAACGAGCTCTAAGGAGGGATACTATCATTGAATAATGGTGGAATAAGAATATGAATAAAATGATGAGGTAGAACGATCAATTGTAGAAGAGGATTAGAAGAGATGGTGGTGATATAGAGAAACTACAAGAGTTGTTGAAGTTCAAGACACATGRAAGACTAGACAGTCAATGATTGCAAGCGAGAGTTAGTACAATAGGTGAAAGATCCAAAGGTAGMAGACGAGAAGGATAATGTTCAATGGAATTAGATGAGGGAGTAAGAGTAGATGTCACCACTGAGGAAGAAGAGTCATCCTTGACCTCAGAGGAAGTTACAAAAGAACCATAGCCTATAGCCCCATAATATGTTGGCTTGCATCATGAGGCAAATACAACATTGCAAGAGAATGACGCACCCCAAATCAAATATATCCGCTCTAGAGATGATAGTAACTAAAATATATCCCTAAGATTAGCCTGGATCTATAAGCCTTGTTGGTGCAATTATTTGCATAATGTATTACCAAACATAAATTATCAACCGGGATTAGTAATCAGTAGAGTTGATGCACTATATGTGCCAATAAAAGATAGATTCCTATGTCTAATGAATATAGCTCAATCAAGAAACATAACACTTTGTTTTCACACTTCAAAGATAACACTCTTCACGCAATTCAAAAATTAGAAAGAAAAACTCATAAACAGGCATATGATCTAAAGTTCTTGCTTAGGTGATGGACTTGTTCATTGATGGCTCATGAAAGGAAAATATGAACTTTGATTCTATCTCCTAGAGCAGCTAAACTAAGAACAATTAACATGCTGCATATTCTCAAAAGAAAGCATCAAGCAATTTTAGAAGAAATAACAGGTAGAGGAAGACACTCCATTGTAGGTGCATGCAGGGTGAGAGATGGAGATCTAATCTCATTTTCTGTAACAACTTAATTCAATAATAACTTGCAAGAAATCCATATCTAATTCCTCACACTGAATCAAATCTTGCAGCCTTGAAAAAACATTGTCTAGCTTATATACCAAGAGCATAATCCATTTACTGGTTCATGTAATACAAGAGATGGAATTCTCAAATGGCTCCTTGACTAAAACATGTTACAACTCTCAAAAAATTCTGAAAATTAACTCAGATTTATGAATGTAAATAATCACACTTCAAAGATTTTTTAAACCTATCCTATCATGCATATTTCTGACAACAAGCTAAATAAAATTCCTAAAACTATGGTGCACCAGATTTGTTATACCAGCAATAACACACTAAGCACTACTCACACTTCGCCACTTACATTCATAATATTTCTAATTTAGATAAGAAATCATGCCAACAACAAGCATTACATAGGTATAGGACTAAAACAAACATGTACAAGAATAAAAACTAAGCTATATTTTACAACAAGCTTACCACGTTAGAACGGTGGGCCCTTACCGATTCCAACATGGAAGCTAGAAAAACTCACAGGATAGTAGGTTCCAAAAATGCACAAGATCAACAACTATAATTCATATTACTTTCCAACAAAAAGACTTATAGAAACTATATGTTCACAAGCCAATACATCAGCATAACAATATGGAATTCCCTTCCTTCAAGAACCAGTAGTATTGCATAAAAATTCCTCCCCTCTTAGTACTCCTTCATTCATATTTATACAAAGAAATTCAATGGGGATGGATCARAGCAAATCCCCCAACTCAGTATTCGTTCAAACTGTTTATGCACAAAATTTGGGTTTTTCACCAAATATCACAAATTCAGGTTAAGGATCCTTTGATATATATCTATATGTTATGAATTATGAGAAACTATTTATGGGTTTTGTATCTGGATATATTTTCTAAAAACCCATTGGATGGTTTTGTAAGGTATTCTTCCAGCTGCACGAAAATCAAGGCACAATATGGAAGTTTAGAAATATTTGACAATTTTAGGCTGAATCGTTCCCCCTGAGATGGAGGTCCACACGTGAGACATGGGTGAATTATGAAACATTATTCCACATGAAAACAACTCTCTGGACAAAACCCATGTACCCAAATGTTTATATTTATCGTTATAGACCCGTAAATCAATGTGAAAATCCAGTACCATAATGTTGGTACCAGAATCCTGTAGATAGGGTTTGAGTATCAAATTAGCATAGTCATAGCCATGAGTACCGGATTAGCACAGAATAGGTGTTGGTACCAGATTAGAAACCCATGCAGTACTGGATCAATGATGCTTAAGATTCAAATGATTAGGATCATACACAATCAAACATTTACTCGAATTAACTCAAGAAAATTAAACAAAACATGCCTTAATCATAAGTTACCTCTTATGCACATGAACAAGGTCATCAAGTGTATTTATGGAGGAAACAATCAATTAGATACACATAGCATAGGTATAATAGGCTCAGATAGAGGGTAATATAGGGCATTAGAAGTGTCAAAACCGAGACTCAACATTCCCCCTTGCTTAAGTCATTGCATGTCCTCATGCAACAATGATCTTCAAAATTTCACAGTTGATGATACTCCTCAATAAGATGGAAATGGGGCATGGTCCTCAATAAATTTAATAACTTCAAATTCTTCCTCTGTCGAAACTCCATGGGTACTCATAGCTATCTGGGTAATCCTGCCACATAGGGTTACCATTTTTCCTTAAAACAACCCTATTTTTCCTAGTGAAGGAACCATAGCAGGCCTTCCTAGGGTTTCCCAAGTACTTTCTGTCATAATGTTCATCTGTGTTCCCTCATCCAGAGCACAGTCAATGTCGAAGTCTCCTATTCTTACTTCAATTTTCTCCTTTTCTTTGAAGATCTCTGACAAACTGGCATCTTATTTTCATTCAGGGTTTCTTTCATTTTTAGTAACATAATATCTGATTCTTTCTAGGGTTCTTCTATAATATTATTCTCTTGATCTCCTTCAGAGTTTTCTTTCTCCATATTCATCTTTTCAAGTCTAGCAATCATTATAGGGAAATCTAGTACTTCATGTTCCATAGCCTAACAATAGAGGCAACTAGGGTTTCTCCTAGGGCATTCCTGAGCAAGATGTCCTGGTCTTCTACAATTGTAACAAAGAGTTAATCCTCTCTTTATCTTCAATGATCCCGAACTTTTCTTGTACTTCTTTCTAGGGTCATAATGGCTAGCCTGCAAAAATTTCTTTCTATGATCCTGCATCCATTGGTTAGTCCAAAACTTCTTTCTATGCATAGGTATAACATATCTTTCATTATTCTTATCAAATATATTCATATCAAACGTTCTTTCATCTAACAATGCCCTAGTTTTCAAGCTAGGACAAAATCTATCAAGCATACCTAAATCCATACTTTATAAACAAAAAATTTCACTTATTTTACTTCTACAAGGCACAAAGCTTCCATATCTAAGAACTTTTAACTATTCTTACCTTTATTAGAGAACAGATCTTACAGATCTCACCTCTTTTCTTCAGTATCAACCTCTTTTCTTCAGTATCAACCTCTTTTCTTGCAGATCTACCTTCTCTCCTTCATATTTTTCCTTCCTTATTCAGCACAGATATTTTCAGATCAAGTGGATCACTATGCACTAGGGCATAGATTCGCGCACAGAGCTTTCACAATTTCAGGATGAATCTTTGCACAAATCTTGTCCTTCTTAGTTCCCAGCAATCAAAGTTTTAGGTCCTGGCAACGGAACCATTTGTTGGCAAAGGGGAAGACCCAGGGTTCAACGCTACAACAATGCACCAACAAAACCTTAACTACCAACCCTTTTGGAAACACCTACGAAACAGATGAAGTCTCACCCGAGGTAGAGGCAGGGGTGGTTGCAAGAATCAGGTGTTTGCAACCTTAGTTGGGACATAGATCTGTAATTATAACACTTAGCAATTACCTAGCATAGATTATTCATCAATATTCAACCCTTATGACACTTCGCAGATAGCATAAAGCATCGCAGTATGTACTTAGATATAAGATAATTCAGCACTTAACCACAACAAGATAGATTAGATTTGGTAGATAAAGCACTAAGCATATTACATACCATATCTAACATTCATTTGTATCTCAGAAGCACAAAGCATAAATAGATTTGTCTAAACACATCAAAGCACTTAGTGAAGGAAGAGAAAAACACATCAGGTTGAGGCCCAAAGCACAACACACAGATTTATCGTGGTTCACCCCCACCTGGGGCTACGTCCACAAAGTCTTCTTCTTTATTAGCTTTAGTTAATTAGGTGACAGCACAGAGCCATCAAATCCCTCTTCGCATAGGACAAAATATCTGCGCAGCTCGCTAGATACTTCTTCCTTGCACTACATCACAAATCCTTCTACAGTATCTCACAAGGACTTGCACTTAGCCTTGCAAGCCTTACACAGTTCGCACAAAGCACTTATTCAACATCACATAGATGCACTACCAATTTCACTAAGAAATCACATGTACTTCACATCTACTTCATATTTATTTATACATACAAAAGTGGGCCTAAGCGTGGGTAAACCCACGGGCCGACATCCCTTTCCCATTACATTATCCCCCAAAACCCAAAAAGAACCCAAAAAGCAGTCTAGCTTCCACGATTTCTGCTTCGCGTTGCACTCCATCTTTGACAAGTTGTCGAAGTCCCAAAAACGGTCAAATATGACCAAGTATTCCTCAAAACTTGGTCAGGGCCAACATTCTGCATAGAATTATTACCCTAAGGGAAACAAAGGGGAACCATAGATTCTGTGTTTTCCCAGTGAATCAACATCTGTTGAGCACTCAACACACCCTAAAAGGTCTATGACCATTTCCTTTTGGGTACCACCGGATATTTTACATTTTGACTGTTTTCGCTTCGGTATGAAAATGATACTTTCGCTTATCTTAGGTCTTTCATGTTTGAATTAAGTAAAGTTTTCTTAATCATACAACAAAGAGTCATCTTAACTTTAAAAGGGATTTAAAAACTACTCAAAGCTCGGCATCAGTGAAATTTAAATATGGCTAAATCATTTGAGAAGTCAAAACTAGTTGAGTGCCGACCTTCATTGGCGTCGGTCGATGAAATATTTTCTTTATGCGAATAAGCCACGGTAGGGAATTTTCTGAAGACCGATTCATTTAGCTTTGATGGATAAGTATAATAGTAAGTTCCACGCAAATAGAGTAATCAATTCGCCGACCACCGACTCCCGAAATGTTTCCGAAGACGAAAGTTTATGACCGTTGATAGACTGTGCACCTAAACTTTCTCCCAATCACCAATCCCGGATATCATCTGTGTCGGAATTTTTATCAAAAGGATAGTATTGGGAGTACACATAGATACTAGCTGATCCCTGATCCATTCACCGAGTGATGTGACGTGACGAGACGTGTTAACCCCTGAATGTTTTAGGTACATTGCACTTACAGTTATTAGTTAATTCGTGGATCGCACATTAGTTATTGAGTCGTGCGCGAATCAAAAAGAACCGTTAAACTCGCCGATACAATGCATCTCCATCCGCGCCTCCGCCGTCATCCAGTCAATATTTATCCACAGAAATCCGATAGTGGTTTATTTTGAATATGCATTCATTACACATATTAACTAATTGATATGAGTGATAGTATCTCCCCAATTATATCCTTTTCGATCCATTGTGTGTGATCCCATTTTGCGCAGCAAGATATTCAGAAAAAACAGAAGAGAAAATCTAACAGTCTGGAGGAAGCGTCCAAAGTTTGGTGAGTATTAAACAATTATCTTAGCAAGCATTACAGGGACAATGCCTCTGAAGAATCCTTCCACCAGGAAATCGCCAAGAGCACCAAAGCTACAAGAATCAGAAGTAGGAGAGGGCTCCTCCTCAGTAGTTGCAAGACAATTAGAGTTCCCTCCCAAGACGGTGTTTTTCATTAAGACGATCACCAAGGAGCCCTTTGTCCAGCCCCCAGTGTTCATAGATATAGAGGTGAGTATTGGATCCAAGACATCTTTTCCTCACTGGGAAGACGTGTTCAAGAAAATCAAGAGGGAACAACCCCTCGATTATACTCGGCACAACGACCCTGAGACAAGGAAGCTCGATGACGATGTCCTCCCAAATATTCGTAGGGATTATTTTCACATGGTGGCAAGCCGGTCTCTAGTCTTTCCTTGCATTGAGCTTCTGAAGTGGATTATTGACCACGTTGATGCACAAAAATGTATTATTATTGATGATAGTGGTGAATGCGTTAGGGTTTTCCTGCCATCAGAAGTTCAAAGCTACTACAAGCTCAAGGACTCTATGATAAAATTGAGCACTAATTTCATCATGGGTTTCTATGCGTCACACGATACCAGCAAAATCATGGCGTCTTGGTGGAGGGAAGACAAAAAATTCATGAACCGGATTGTTGGTTGGTACCCAACAACCAATCTTAGGGAACCATACATATATCTCATGGCTCTACTCTGCAGGTTACCTGGGGAAAAGGACTGCTCCCGATTTTCATAAGCTTGGACGCCTCTGGCTTTCCTGCATAAGACAGGCTCAGGTGCCGAAGGAGGGAGATACCCCTACCTTCTACATGGCCTCATATCTACTGGATGCCATCTACCCCAGGAACGATTTCTTTTGGATGAACCTGAATTGGCACTCTTTGGAGATCGCATTCCATGTATACTTCAACATCTTATGGGAAAACAGGTATAAGAAATCCTATGTTGTTATCTGTGATCAGTTTATTGCGCGCATTTACTTTTTTCTCTTTA
Organism: Picea sitchensis; assembly: GCA_010110895.2. NCBI lineage: Eukaryota > Viridiplantae > Streptophyta > Pinopsida > Pinales > Pinaceae > Picea > Picea sitchensis. Next base: position 20,002 of record SNQJ01S0121587.1, on the reverse strand, counting down.
GGAAATAATTCCCTAGGCTATCAGATGAAGCAAAGAAGGTTATATCCAAAATTGGTCACTGGTATTTAGATGAAAGAGAAACCTACATCAGGATTTTCGGTGCCACAGGGGCACCCCACTTATTACCCATTTATGTTCCTGTCTAGATAGTATTAGGGGAAATTTGTTATCAAACCATCCTGCAAGGATACAACACAACTTTAGTAAAATACAAGAAGAGGGATTTCATACTGTATGGGTTTCATATTGGATTCTGCATGGTTAAAGACACCACGCATGCTAAGCAACTTGGGATAGGTCAATTATAATTTCAGCTCCAAAATGGTCGATTCTGCAAACATGATCCCAAGGGCCTTGTTCTACAACATGTGTCATTGGTATCATCTTGTTGGCCTTATGCCCATGAATGGTTCGAAGATGAAATTTTCACTGAAAACGCTCAAGACTGGGATGAGGTGACAACCAGGAAGTTTGATCCTCGAGGAACCAGGTTTAAATCTATGAACTACGAAGAGCGGGCAATGTATTTAGAGCAGGCAGTTAAGGAAATTGGCCAACACCTAGTAGGAGAAATTGGAGGAAGGAATAAGTGATCCCCAAGAATAAATTGAGGCTGCGAGAGTTCATAAGGAATCCCTGACACAAATAAGGGATCTCCCTGAAGATCAAAATACATAAGAGAGGGGCACACTTTTATACCAACAAACTCAGCTACTAATGAAGCGAATGCAAGATGACCCATACCTTATCATAAGACATGTGATTTTAACTACCATCCAAAGAGTCTCGACNAGGGATCTCCCTGAAGATCAAAATACATAAGAGAGGGGCACACTTTTATACCAACAAACTCAGCTACTAATGAAGCGAATGCAAGATGACCCATACCTTATCATAAGACATGTGATTTTAACTACCATCCAAAGAGTCTCGACAGAGTCAATCGATCATGGTTCCATAGTTCTCGATAACACCAATGGGTTAGGCAACCCTGAATCTACAACATCGTCGATCAATCCCTCGGAAGGAGGGGAAGCTCAACCAGAGACAGGCTGGGCGTCGATAGAAACACAAGAGCCCAATCCCTTGAGCACACTTATACATTTATACATATATACAATAACGATGAGACTCTGGAGCCCGCTCGCGACACCCCAGTTTAGGTCCAAGAGGAAGAAGGTCCCAAGAAAACCCCTTCCCCTGAGCCCGAGGTTCAAGACAAGCATGTTTGACAACAGGAAACAAAAGCCGAAGGTGGCCTCAACACAAAAGAACCCGATGAGTCGGAAACCAAAGCAAATCCGAATGATCAACCCGAACTGGAGGATACTGAGAAAGGATTGTCACAAAAGGAAATTGTCACTTCTACAGCCAATGAACAAGTAATAAACAAATATGTACCCGACATATCTATTTCACCCAATATCCAAATCCCCGACGAGCGAACAATAGAGGTCAGACCCACAAGACAAAATGATGAGGTTCGAGAGCCCACTCTTGAACATATATACACTGCGGGTAGCATGGGAGACAACCTCACATGGGGTGATCAACAATTACTARAKCCGGTAGACGAGGTAGCAGACATCTATGTGATCTCCTATGATCAAAAGAGGAAGGCCATCGTTCAAAGGAATGCAAAGAAGCGAAGSATCACTTTGGATCAATCCATCTTGATTACCACAGAGGAGAACTTAATCAACACTGCAGACGCCCATGCATCTGAACTAATCGGCATAGGAAAATCCCTCTTAGATGTCGCCCAAGATAGATCCAAGAGGGATGAAAAGGAATTGGTCAACACCCTAAAGGAGCTCAAACACCTGCGCCATATTACCAAATACTATAAGGGTTCTACACAGACCATTGTGTATATGAAAGATGCATTCGGTAGAGTTTACAATGAGTTCAAGAAGGAGAGGCACATATTAATCTTTAATGTAGATGAATTCTAGGAGGACACTCTCATGGCATTTGCGACATGTAAGGATATGGAGCGATGGTATGAGAAAGAGCAGTAGGAGGTAGAAAGGATCGAGTACATTGAGGTAGTCCAGCAGGGYTGTGAGAAGGAAGAACATGGCACTCAGCTTGTGGGTAAAAGCAGTCTCAACCACATGAAGTGATCAGCCAAATACTGGGCTAAAATGTCTCAAGACCCACATAAATAAATCTAAGGACAATGGACCAGATGCCAGAAGCACTGGGATAAAATCAATAAAATAATGAAGTACATCGGGCTACCCGAGTTCGGAACCCCCGATAAGTTTATTGACCTAAGAGAAGTGGTCAAGTTATATGCTGAACAAGACTCACTTTGAACCTAAGAGTTCGCAAATATAACCGATGTAAGGCCAGGGCAAGTACAATAGTTCATAGAACATCCAATCAGAGCTCGAACCATGCTTTAGCAATTGAACTTTAGTATAACAAAGTATCGGGTGCATGCAACAGACATCAGGGGGGTATATGTGGCTCCAATGGAACAACACATATTTCCATGGGCCAACACTTGTGAAGAACTATTTATCAGTTGGTCTGAATATGAAAGGAGTCACCCTTTTCTAAAAACATCTCGGGTGGACTGTTGAAGAAACTGTTAGATGATAACACCACGTGGCGATTTTTTTTTGGTTCAAACTGTACTTAGTCATTAATTTTGGTTGAATTTTATATTATAAATAAGGACATCGACCAATTAGTCAGGGGTTGAAGGTTTTTGTAAGAACTTTTTCTTTTTGGTTGTTGATAACTATTTTGAGAATGATATAAACTGAGAAGTACTTATGGACCAAAGACAAGCTATTTTCATCATATGTATGTGATTGGAGTTGGAGAAGAATTACTTCCTATCCTATTCCAAGAATGATGCAGTAAATGAGTAAGTACAATTAATTATGTTGTCAAGTTATCCGGTGCAATGTTTTGATGTTATTTTCTTTAATGATGAAGATAAAATAGTTGTGTTTTTATGTGATGAATTTTATGGTAGATGAATTATTTCTCTTACCGTGATCTTGATTACATATGTGTTTTCTTCATGTTAATTAGTCTTCTCAGATAATGATTGGATTCTCATTTGGTTAATGTATTAGTACTAGGCCCTTTGGCATAGAATCTTTGTCTGCATGTTTGAGTAGTGGGTTATCCCAAGCTTGACCTTTTCCCAATAGTTAAAACTCTGTCCTATTATTTTTCAAGTTGGTTTATACTGGCTTGCATCTCTCATACCAACCCCACCCAAGAGAAGTACAGAAAAAGAACCGTCTTAACTGAAGGAAGATCCTTCACAAGAAAACATAAATCCCATCGATAAATCAACCATTTCGTCTTAAACACTACAGAGTCTAATTGGGCCTTGGTGGTGGGTTTGGTTCCTACTGTTGATCCAAGGGATTTAAGACCCATCAACAGCCTAGTATTGACATATTGAAATGGATTGATATCCGCGACCATGGTAGTTTTGCAGAGTAAGATATAATGTCATAATATCTGAACCACATGTACAACAACCAAGGCCAACTTCTCTATGTAAGAGTATTTAAGTTCAGGACCAACCAGGTTTGGACTGAGATAGTATAACATGTTTTTGTGGAGCTCATTGTCCTCATGAATTAGTACCATACCAACCGTCCCTTTAGACATGGTGATATAAAGAAAAAATTCTCTATTGTAGTCTGGGGGCTTCAACAAATGCACTGATACTAAGGATTTCTTAAGAGAATCAAAGAATTCATGGACTCACGTATCCCATATGAACGAAGTGTCCTTCAAAATACACATGAATCCCTTAGTCAAATTGGCATAGTTCACTATGAAACGATGCAAGAAGTTAGCCTTTCCCTTCAAACCTTGAAATTGTCGAATGTTGTAAGTGGGAGGAAACTGAAGTATTGCCTCAACCTTCATAGGATCCACCATGATCCCATGCCCATGAATCCTAAAAAATGACCATATCTAACGCAAAAGATGCACTTGTGAGGGTTCAACTGAATGCGATAATAACAACATATCTCAAATACTAGTCGAAGGTGAGTTGAGTGATCTACCCTCTTGCGAGAGTGAGTAGAAATATAATTTAGGTAAGCTTCGACGATATGCTTAAGATCCTTAAATGAAAAGGTCATGGCATGTTAGAAGGTCGCTCAACTGTTTTTAAGATCGAAAGGAATTTTACGGTATGCAAAGGTACCCCAAGGAAAAATAAACATTGTCTTGTGTTGATCCTTGTGTTTGATATGAATTTGATTATAACCTCAAAAATTCATCCATAAAGGAAAAGACTCTGCTTCCTATACACTCGTCAAGAATATGGTTAGTAAAAGGAGTGGGGAAGTTATCTTTAGGATAGGCCTTGTTCAGGTCCCTAAAATCCATACACAAGTGGATGGTTCCTTGTTTTTTATCTACGAGAATGGGATTGGACACCCATTCGGTCAAGGGAACTAGGTAGAGGAAACCAACATTGAGTAGCTTCTCTACTTCTTCCTTATTAGTAGGGGCCTTCCTAGGATTTACAGCTCTAAGAAATTTCCAAACAGGTTTAGCATTCAGATAAATTTTATTATCATGTTTGAAAATGCTAGGTTCGATCCTTGGCATCTCTTCATATGAACAAGTGAATAAATATCAAGATTCTTTGAAGATATTGGTGTAGATGTGAATTTCTTTAGGCAAGAAATCCGCACTGACATATACGTTCTCAATTTTAACAAAAGTTCGAGAGATGTCGATCAAAATGGTAGGAGAAGTATTCACCATGTTTCCTTTGGCATAAATACCATGTGTATCTAATAGAACCATGACATGATCGACTGTCTCACTCAAGGTAGATCTAAAGTCATCCTATTCAAGCCTAACAAGTTCTGGGAGAAAATAGGATCGATGATGTATATCATCCCAAGGCCTATTAGGATAAAAAATGTCCTCTAAAATGGCCTCATCTAAAGGTAAAGTATCATCAAGGAAATCATGTGAACAATATGATTGAATGAACCATATAGGCTCTAAAAAAATATCCACCTCGTTCATCCACAAGGAGGAAGGATCTGAGTCAACAGTCTCTTCTACAATATCCTGGTACAGAACTTCTACTGCTAACAAAGGAATTGACATCCCAATGTGCAACTGACCTTCATATGGCATAGTTTGGGAAGGTAGGGTCCAAGGGTCATTGAAATATGAAGTACCGAAAGGAATGGACCTCATTGATGATGAAGACTCACTAGAAATTGTATGAATATGGTGAATTTGTGCCATGAAATAAAAAGTACCCATCAAGGAGGAATACATCTCGACACAACATTATCAATTTTCTGCTGAGAATTATCAATAATAGGGACCGTAGGTCCCACCGATGCATTAGGACTAACATACAAAAAGGACACCTGATCAATTGTCAATATCTTCCCATCACGAGGAAATCATAAGACACAAAAAACTGATGAAACAATGGTTGTCATGGAATACGTCCAATTACACCCTAGTATTATATTGTAGTCGAGAGGTGCAATAACCACCTATATGTTGACCTCCACAATATTTCCACCTAATTGGACCGGGAAAGCGGGAAGGATCCCATGTGGTCGGAAATAATTCCCATCAAATGCGGTCAACATAGTCATGGATTGAGACAGGGGAAGAGAGACAATGTCTTTCCAACAGGTTAGGTACATCACGCATGTCACACCACCTTCACCAATTACAATACATTTGATGGTAATTTTAATGTACGCCACATGGATTTGAAATTAGACGTGGTAATGTAAGCGAGGCTTAACATTCGTGACATAAAACTCGATAACCTTTGAGCCACATGAGTCTAGAGCTCCTAACATAGATAAAAAAGAATTCTTTTGTGAGGGACACGTCTAGAGCACCTCCAAATTCGACATCGCGCATGGGGTTTGGACCAAATCTTTGACAATTGAATAGTTTTCGGTGGCACTGAAATTAGGATTGTGGGCAGAGCACTTAAGTACTCCTTTTGGAATACAAGGTGGAGGTTCCAACTTTTTGATCTGCAAGGGTGTTTCCAGGGGATGAGGAGGCTCTAGACCTAATTTGTTTTGTGAAGAACCGTAATCGCAAGATCGAGTGGCTACATCAATCTGAGACTTAACCATATTGACCCATAGATGGCCACCTTCATGTTTCGAGGGGTTTTGAATCCCACTCGATGCATTTACGGTGTTGGAGGTTCCCGAGCCCATTTGTTGATTATGTGGGAACAGGTTTTTCAGCACAGTGGATGGCTATGATAAGAGCCTTGAGGCTTCCTTGATTTTGGGGCACAAGTGGGTAAGGTGATCATGTTTACAAAGTTGACAGGGAAACTTCAAATTCCACTTTTCTTTCTTTCCCTCACCAACATTATTATTCGATTTATCATTATTATTTCCGTCCTTGGATTTATTATTATTATTTTTCCCACCCTTATGATTATTACCTCGTCCTTTCTTCTTGTTCCCTCCTGGTTTCTGGTTATCATTCAGGTTTTATGACGAATGTACAAATTGCACATCCATTGACTGGGTGCTGGTGGAGGATGAAGCCGAAGCTTGTCCTGCTACAAGTTGGCTTAGAGATAAATCTTTCAACTGGTTCATTACCAAGTGTATAGTCTTAGCATTTGCGTAGCCTATGATATCATCGTCATAAGCCCCGACCTTTTTTTTGGATCATATTTTGATTGTGGTGCATTGGGGAGAATTTCATAAAGCATCCCAGATTGAGCATATATAAGGTCCAATTGTTGGGATTTGAAGACAACTTATTCCTCATTGGTCACTCTAGATGTAGAAACATCCTTCAACATATAAGGAAACAAAGACTTGAGGAACCATTCCAATAGAAACTCTGGAGGAATGTAGGCTTTAATAAACCTATTCCTTCTGCACTAGTCTTGGATATTATCAGAGATATGTGTGGCTTTATCTTGGCAGAGGGTTGAAAAACATTCTAGGCCGACATCATAACGAATCTCTAAATGGAAGTGATTGAGAAAAATCAATACCTTCTGATTGAAATTTCCATAGATTCCCCCAGGTAGACCAATGTACCACTTTGTGGTGAACCCCGTGAGGGTGCATTGAAATATCCTCAAACAAATAGAATCGTCATTAAGGTAGTTATATGAGCAACAAATATGAAACATAGTCACATGATCACCTGGGTCCTCACCGGTCTTGCCTTCAAATTTTGGAATGTCCGAAGGAATCTTGGTGGGGATGGGGGGCCATGACAGATCATGACACACAAGGTCATTCATTGACTTTGATAAATATGGTAGATTTAGTATGAACAGAAAAGGGAGACGGGGTTGTGGCACCTGAGCCCATTCTATTGGGAAATATTGGGGTTGAGATATTGTAGACCATCCAGGGTTATGGTATATACCATGGCCCTGTCTGGTATGATATTATCCTCCTCCCAACTGATTCATGAAAGGTTGTAAGGGAACCATACCCCCAGAAGTGGCATGATAAGTATTATATGTGTTTCCCCCAGATGAAGGAAATCCATGTTGGGGGTTTCCCATACAATGAAACTGACTCCCTCTGGATGGAACACCATAGGATAGAGGGGGACTCTCCATAATAAAAGTGTTCGTCAGAATCGGCATGGAGGAAGAGGGAATGATAGACGTAATATATGAAGTAAACTGACCACTCATTTCATCACTCCATATTGGAAAACTAAAGCTAGGATTAGGCCCAAAGGAGAGAGGATTCCATCCTCCAACCATAGGAGTCTCTTGAGGAATATGACCTCCACCAAATGATAAAGGAACATAAGGAGGCGTTGTTTCCCCAAACCCAAAACTAGGATTCATATTAGCCATCGAAATGAAGGATGAGAGTTGCAACGTCATGTCGGGCATACCAAAAGAAAAGGGATTAGAGGCCAAATTTATTGATTGGGAATCACAATTCAACATACCAAAAATAAATCCAAAAGGATTCATTCCCATGGGTCGAGTAGAGCTCACGGTTTGGGTAGCACTAGATGAGGGAGCTTATGGCACCCACACCATTGTGGATAAGGGGGTGGATGGGACACCTCTAATCACATAGGATAGGGGAGTAGAAGGAATTCCCAAGAAGTTCATATATGACTCAATACTCATAATAGGTTGATCACGAGCATGAGAGGTGGAGATATATGTACCGCGCTTATTAAATGCCTTTTAGAAGTCAACAAATGAAGATATTGGTGAGGTGGCTAGTCTTGCTCCATGGTGACTCAAAACTCGTGATATAATAAAAAATCCTAAGGCCAACTAATAATCAAAGAGCACTCCAAAATAAAGAAAAAGGCCAATGCACACAAACATGATATAATGGCTGAAAGGGACCTCTCGAACTAAAGTAGGTATTCCTTGCCCAAGAGGGGCATGAGACTCTGCAAAAATATATGGAATGTGTCAGAATCAATATAAAGACCCTCATAGGCTTCACAGTGCATTCAGTCAGACCCCTCTAGAGAGGAAATCCTCCATAAAGTCTGTAATGTCCGACCCTTATTTGAATCAGGGTACTTGCAGAATATCCCCTACAAGTAACCTATGTGGCTACCTATGTCAAGAAACTAAATTCCCCATGATATAACTAATGCTCAAGCGAGCAATCACAATTCTGGTCCACCATATGGGCAGGGTAGAAAATCCTGAAATATCGAAAGCACTGCCTCTCATGGAGGTAAAGGTACTAGCAAGACCCCCAGATACGAATAGAACCCCAGAAATATCTTTGACGCTAGGAAGGTATTAGAGGGTTATCTCTACAACCAACTTCTCATGACCTCGTTCTTAACTCCAGTGTGAGAGGATCCTCTTGAGGACACCAATTATACAATGGATTTCACCACTCCTTGGTCAGACACATAAGTTCAATTTTATAGCCTTGGAGAAGTTTTCTTACAAATCCTATTACAAGGCCCTAGGTCCTATACTTGTTTATGTACCCTGAAAAATAAAATTGTTTCTAATAAATTTTAATTATTCAGCGTTAATTTTAATGGCTTCTTCTTACTCAATAGGCATGATCATGGTACTGATGGTATTACAAATCATCATATAAAAATAAGAAAATACAAAAACATTTCTAAGTACTAGTCTTGAATTTCAAAGAGATGGTATGCTTCCAAATGCAATTTCCACAATGTAATCTCTAAAAATGCAATCTTTCCAAATATGTCAAAATCAATGAAAAGTAATCAAAAGTGCAAATTCCATAAGCACAATGCAAGTAAGCAAATATTTTTGTATTTTCAATATAATAAAAAGAAAATGCAAGGACTGAATAACAACCTCACAGATAGACCCTATTGCAAGAAAAAGGAGACAAGCCAAGAAAGACACCAAGAAGAAACTACCCAGACCAATTTACAAGGAAAAAAATGAGAAAAATGATAATAAATGAGTTCACCCAACTGTTCAGCAATAAAAAGGCTTCTTATCACTCTGTAGGCACTTAACAGTTAAAATAGGGACCCAAGAAGACTCAACAACCATTAAAACTTACCCAGCAAACACCAAACTCAACCAACAAGACTTAAGAGATGATGTATGTGAATGTTTAGGGAACAAACGTGTATATACACTCCCTAAACACAGACAACTTGCATATGTATGCATTTGTCAAGGGAAAAACATGTATACCAACCAAAACATTGCCAGGGAAAGGGTTAAGACAAGAAACTTAGATGCAAGGAAAAAACCAGGCCGTCAAGCAACAAGAGACAAGGAAACTCATGATAACAGAGAGAAAATCAAGGATATAAAACTCAATACCCAAAAATAGGCGATCTCCCCAATGGATTCACCAATTCCATTATGAGGAAAATATCTCTATGGCTAGGGGAAAACTACAACATACAGGACGATACCCAACAACCAACTCTAATCTCAAGTATGCTATATAAATGAAATGTTGACAAGACAAGGCTAGATTCTTACCTCATCTGGATGTTTGAAGAATAAAACCGTTGAGAACACGACCCAAATCTTTGTACCTGCAACTTGTTAAGTACCTAAATACATTTGAAGATAAATCTAAAAATAAACCCACAATATCAACAAGAATAAGCCAAAGAATTCACTGAAACACTGAACATAAGAAATAGAGAAACCCTTGAGGTAAGGTAACACCATATATTAATCCTTAAGGAAGGATAACACTCCTCAATAAATTCTTGATACATTCACAATATTCTTCACTCCCTTTCATTACATTGCTTACACTTATTTATGTAGCTCTCTCTATCTCATAGGAACCTTCTAGAGAGCCTTCTCACATTTATTACATCTAACTACCATAGTGGGCCTTTATTAATATAGTGGACCTAGTCCACCTTACATTGAATGACCAAATTCTCATATATTAAATGAATTCCACTAATAATACATAACCACATTCCCATTGGGTACCTCCCTAGGTACCCCATATTACCTCCCTAGGTATACTACATTCCATCCCCCTCCACATGTTTCATCGTCGAAACATGAGAAGAAACCATACAATATGACCGTCTAGAAAATGTAGCCAAATGGTACCAAGTACGACCATCCATCATGACTTTCCACCCTTATCTTTATCTACATCATGTCGGGGTTTCCATGGGATTGTTTTTGTAGCCTGATCTCTTCTCGTAGTTTTGATAGTCCTCCATGCACTTCTTGATCAGTTTCCTGTCTGGTGCCCTAGTGGTGCATAAATGTGTTGAATCTCACACCCTTGTCTTTATGACTATTGTTTCTCTATATGATGTGGATGATGATATACAACAGTTGTAGGAATAATTTATTTTTTCTTCAAATCTACAACACATTGTGCCTTTGAGTCAATGACCTCCTTAGCTTCATGACTGTGTCCTTCTTGTGGTTTTTATTCATCTCCTTTTGTAGACTCTGCCTCCAATTCAACTTCGGACTCGACAATAATTGCTTTGCTGGCCTCCATGGGACCATATTTCTTATTAAGAGACACATCCTACAATGTGATTTTCTTTTTCTTGTACCACAACTTCAAAAACTTCTTTTGTGCATTAATATTAATGGTACCAACTGATTCTATCCAAGGATATCCCAAAAAAATATCCACCTCATCCATATCCATAGCATAAAAATATGAATGAAACACATATTTATCCATACTGAGCTTCAAATATTTAAAAATTTTAATATTTTCACCTTCAACATGTGTGCTTTGGATATTCTTTGCAGGAATTAGCAATCTATTAACCAATTGAACATTGATAAAATTGTGTTGGCAACTAGGGTTAATAGAAATAATGGTATTTTCTCTATGAATACAACCATGAACCTATAATATAGATTTTCCACCTAAAAATAAACTCTTGTTTCTCCCTTTAGTAGCATGAGACCATTTATCTAAAATAATTTTTTTAAGTTCTTCATCAGAAAGTGCCATCAGTTGGCTATAGCTATGTGAATTCCAGCAAATGGTCGCATCACCTTTACATTACACCATACCCATTGTTTCCAATTCTCTTTCGAAAATGACTTCAAGTATTTTATGAATTATTCAATATTAGGGCCATAATATTTTCCAGTAAAAAACTTCTTGGGATAAATCTTCAACAAAAACTAGGGTTAAAAACAACTTACTGTAGAAAATCATGGCTTTTTTCTGAAAAAACCTTAAAAAACTGTTGAATTTAAAATGCTCATAACTTTACTTCCTGGACTTCGTTTTAGCTAATAGTTTTTTTGAAATTGAGTAATTTTTCGAGAGTAATTCAAATATCCAATTTGTTTGACCAAATTCTTCTAAAACATTTTCATATCTGAACTTGAAGTGCGTCGCCCTATTTTTTCCTAGAAAAAATATGCAAAAAAAAGCCAAACAATTCTCCCCTTCTTTGGCCAAGGAAAGTGCTATGATACCAATTGTTAAGTACTTGAATAGATTGAAATATAAATCTCAAAATAAACCCACAATATCAACAAGCATAAGCGAAACCATTCACCGAAACACTGACACAAGAAATAGAGAAACCCTTGAGGTAGGGTAACACCACATATTAATCTTTAAGGAAGGATAACACTCCTCAAGAAATGCTTGATACATTCACAATATTCTCCACTCCCTTTCATTACATTTCTTACACTTCCTTGTATATCTCTCTCTATCTCCAAGGAGCCTTCTAGAGAGCCTTCTCACATTTATTACATCTAACTACCATAGTGGGCCTTTATTAATATAGTGCACCTAGTCCACCTTACATTGAATGAGAACATTCTCATATATTAAATGAATTCCACTAACAATACATAACCACATTCCCATTGGGTACCTCCCTAGGTACCCCATATTACCTCCCTAGTTATACTACACAACTTGTCCTAAAAAACCAAGATACACAAGTGTGTGGTGATAATATATAATGTCAGCATATACATTATCATAATCCATTAACATACATGATAAATATGCACATGGAAAGTAATTCAAATATTTGCAATATATCAATTGGACAAGAAAATAGTATTTCTATTAAAGTAATCAACAAAAGTACATAGGTGACAAACTTCTGTAGCAACACATATCGAAACCGAGAAACTAAGTCCCTCCAGTCGGGCCTCCACCACTTCAATCCTCCACAAATCCAAGCTCACATGTAGGAGTCAATGAGGTTCTGCATCAAAAAGTAGGAATATCTTGGGGGATGAACACAGTAAGTTCATACTTTCAAGGACAAAGGGATGCAGACTCAATATGAAGTGAAATTTCTCCAGAGTGTGTTTTCTCTCAAAGTTGAATTCCTTTTTAGGCTTGCATATGGCTCAATTTATAACATCCAAATGGAAGTGAAGGATTGATTCAAATTGTTTCCAGTATATGGAAGGTCAAGGCTCATGGATCACGTGACATGGCCAGGAAACCCAACATATTTTTTAATTTTTGAGCACCAAACCAGATGTATGTGGGTTGTAGTGGAGAAACCTACGTATATACTTGTCTAAATTTTAGGGAGCGTATATGTATAGAAATGTGTATTTTTGGCTATGGAGTGAAAAAAGGGGACTTCAATTCTATAGAGGGAAACATAAGTCAATCCAAGCAATATGTATGGAGTGAGGTAAAATTTTCTATAACACTTTGTGAATTTTCCCAGAAGTTAATGAAGAAGAATAGGAAATTGTATTTGACTACCACAGTGCTCAAGACTAAATAAATTTAGGAAAAGTTCAAACATCAAACTCCTGTCGAATGATGAAGAAAGGATGGGAATGTTGTAAAAGTGCAAGTTTTATCATTTTTGACTTGCGCTATAGAAAGATAGTTATTTTTGCAGCATCCCTATTCTGAAGACTGTTTAGGTACAACAGAAAATTTGAAGACTCATTTTGTGAACAGGTTTCAAGACCATGAATATACAATACTAAAATCAAGCTGGAGATCAAGGAATTACTCCTTCCACATATTTTTCTCTAAGATAGTTATTTTTCATCATATTTTGTTGAAGATCAAGGAATATTTTAGGATTCAAAGATATGATCCTAAAACAGAGGTTTTTGATCTTGAATCCAAGGTTTTGTTATATTCTCAAATTCGATGCAAATAGATTATAATTGTTATCTGGGATCTGGGATCGAAATTTGTAGGTAGCTTATGTCTATAAAAGAAAATTAATAGAGAGGGTAATGGGGTTGGGATTTTGGGAATTGGAAAGGAAAGGGATACATCTGAAAATTGTAAAAGTGCTTATTGTATGCAACATTTCATACTCAAGAAATTAGAAATCATGATGGTTAGATTGTTTACCTGTGTATTTCATATTTGTCTATCTTATTTGAATGCAATTGGAATTTATGCAAACAATTGATTTATCCTTATTTCAACTTTAATTTTCAATGAATATGTTACTGTTAGATTACCCGTTTTGAGGGTTTGTATTTAAATACTTGTTTTAGGTTTCAAATATCATTTAGAAACTTGAAAATATTATTTATGTAAGTAACATAATTTTAGATTGCATTATGTGTTTTCTTCCTTTTTCCTCTATATTTAATTGTCAATTTTCCTGATCTATTAGTATGGATTCTCTTGATTAAATGAAGCGTTGCTTATTATTTGATTGAAATATTCTAACCAATCCTATAACCTTCCATCATATTTAATTACCTGATCTATAAACTAATCTTGACCTACAAATTAAATCATTTCAATAACTGAGGTGCCCTAGATTTGTGCCATAACTTTCTGGTGCATACTTTAGGGATAACGGGAGGTAAGGAATCTAGCCTTGAATTACCAATTCCCATAGCTCCATAAACAAAACTGGTAATTTCTATAGTAAATCCTTTTGCAATTCATGTTATTCCTAGTTCTTTGAGTTCTACAAGTTTAGTGAGTAATAGTAGTGGAAGTGTGGAAAATTATACCATTGTATTGCAACCTCGACTGCAATGGTTTATTTTAGTAGGATCTATAAGTTCAATTATGGAAACACAAATCGTAGAATCCCTTACCCGATACCCTGGGTTTTGAGGAAATGGAGAGGAGGATGTTGAGCAACACTTTCTTCTATGTGAAGCCATCTAGAGGTCAAGAGGTACTCCAGAAGAAAACAAATTGGTTTAGTTTCATACCACTTTGAGAGTTCGATATCTTAAATGGTACATGAAGTCTATTGAGCTAGGTCTTCAACGGAAATATTTCACTCTGGTTCAAGTAAGACAAAGGTTTATTTTTGAATTATGGTTTTCATAGTCAGAGAAACAAGAAATTTATGAGTTGTGAGAGATAAAGTAGAGGTATGGGGAATCTGCATGGGAATATAGTGAAATATTTAAATATGCAATAGGGATGTTGATGAACCCTATTCAATAAGATCATAAAATGGAATGGTTCTTTTGGGGGTTTCTACCTTCAACCCCCATCCCTTTGACTCAAAAGAGAATAAAATATTTAAGATAAGCATTGGAACAAGCCATGAAGATTGAGGTTATGGAAGAGTATCTGGGAAGTTTGAGAATTATCAAACCCCATGAAGATGCCAATATTATGAAACTACAAGGTTAGATCTCTACATTAACTGAGAATATCCACTATTTAACCCTTCCTAAGCAGGTTGAATTCAAGTATGGTGTATGGAATCCTATACAAAGGGGCATATGGTGACAGAGTGTCCAAGATCGAGAGGTACATGACCCTCTATTAATCCAATGCCTCCGCCACTAGTGGGTCCATCACTGCTACAACACCATTCCATGGGCCCATTCAATATCATGCCTTTATGAACATTCAGGGAGTCCATACTAATTATTATTGTGAGATTTGTAGAAGTCATGGGAATTCCCCATGATATTGCCTCATTTTGTAGAAGTATACACCTACTCTGAACACATTGTATTGTGAATTATGAGGTTCACCTACTCATACCACCAATAAATGTTGTGATGTGGATTCTCTTGATGATAGGTTGGATCAATCTTCACTTAGAGTAAATGAAGGCCCTCAAGGGTTTGGAGGTGGCCATAGAGGTGGAGGAGGATACCGAGGTGGATGAATAGGAGAAAGAGGACTGTTTTGATGCTACAATTGTGATGAGAAAGGGAATCTTGTGAGATATTTCCCCCTTCCAATAAGTGCCTTGTGTGCACATTGCAAAAATAATACTGACAATATGGAAGATTGTCCTAACTTGATTTCTACATGGGAATATCATGCTAGAAAAAGAGAAGAAAATTTGATAAACTCTAATCCTAGGGTTGTAGCTAAAGGAAGAGGGTATAATATTAATATAATTACTAGACTAGGATCATAGAATAGTGTTGATACAGAGAGTCCACATCAAATAAATATCCAAAAAGTTATGAGAAAAAATACCAAATATGATCTTGTACGACAAAAGGAATTCTTCAAGAATGTAATAGAAATGTTCAGACAAATTCCTGGTCCTTTAACACCAGAGGTTGCAAAGACAAGTTTCAAATTCAATCCTCATCAACTAAGGACCACCAGAGAATCATCTTCTTAGATGGAATCTTTAGGTAAGCCTCAAAAAGTTGTTAATATTTGGTTGTAGTTATTTTCTGACATATTGAAGGATGAGCAACTTAATAAGAATTTGTGCAACACAAACAAAGTGGCCTTGGGATATGAAGGAAACCCATAGGAATTTATTACTTCCAACCTTCCAGAAAGGACAATGAGTAGAGTACAAAGAAGAAAGAAGAGGAATGGAAGAGAATTCAGAATGAATGCTCATATTGATGACTATAAGATTAGGGATGTTAAGTTGGAATTGGGATCTGATGTCAATATGTTTCCTAAGAATACTTGGGAGGAAATGGGAAATCCCAAGTTGGTATATTATCCTATTTAGTTTCGGATGGAGAATCAATATTGCATTTATCCACTAATGAGGCTATAAAATGTTGAAGTAGATTTAGTTGGTGTTAAAACAATAGATGATTTTGAGGTTATTGAAAAAAAGATATAACATGATTCATATACAGTTCTAATAGGGATTGAGCGGGATTATGAAAACAATGCTTTCATTGATATTAAAAAGGAAATTATTTCTTTTGAGTCTGATGGGAAGAAAGTCACCCATCCCTTATATCCTTATCAAGGCCCACGGTATACTGAACCTGCAAATGAGAATATGGAATCATATGTCCTTGATCCGTTGTATACTCTGACTGTCAAGAAACGAGTTGATTGTATTAACCACACCATGGATGGATATGTTAGTTGGAGGAGTGTTCAGTCCATGGATGAAGATTATAAAGCAACATTCAATAATTGTTAGCAATGGTGGTATGAAATTTTTTCAAGGCATTGTAAAATTACCATATTAGTAATATGGATTGGAGTTGAGATAAGTGGCTATCCAAAATATGATGGAACCTTATATCTATGAAGTTTTCTCATTGATATGGAGGATAGGGTTGTGGGAGAACAAAGAATCTCAACATTTGACATAGCACTAATATCTTCTCCTACTAGATGGTGGGCTACCCATAAACAAATTGTTTCTTCTTGGGATAAGGTCAAACATGCCATACAATACCACTTCCTTGCTCCATCGCAATTCAGCCAATCAAGTAAAGATAGGAATATGAAGAATCAAATGTTAACATTGGAGACATACAATGGTTTATCAAATCCAATTGAGCACATTGATAATTTTCTTAAGGTATGGAAATTTGTGAAACTACCTTCTCAGTTCTGGGTACACCTATTTTATTCTCTAGGAACAAGTCCAAAATCATGGTATGTGCATGAGGAGACTAGAAGAAAAAAATCATATTGGAAGGTACTACAAGAACAATTCTATATTGATTTCTCCTTTTATAGTAAGTCTTTAGAAACCACTATTGTAGTGAAAAAATAAATAAAATGGTATTTACTAATGAATTTAAGCCCAAGAATTCACCTACAGTATGTCCTGATCATGGAGATATACTCTAGTATAGTTTTTACCCATCACCCAAAAGGATTCCCATGGCTTGCAGCAAGGTTGAGAAGGATCCTAAAGATTCTGAAAACTTGGAGGAGCTTAAACATTTTACTTTTAAAGAGTTTATAGGTACAAGAGAATTTAAAGATGCTATATCAGGTACCGCTAGTAATTTATATTCTCAACCTATGAAGTTGTGGAAGAAAAACATTGGGAGTGAAGAGCATCCTAAGATGGCTTCTATAGAGGAATCTTGGGATGAACAAACTATGACAGAGATATGATCTCTACTGCAGGAGTATGAGGATATGTTCCCTAAGAGCTTCTCAGACCTTAAATGAATTTAAGTAGATTTGGGAGAAATCAAGATAGAATTAAATCCTAATGCAAATCCAATCAAACAAAGACCATATCGCCTGAACCTTAGAGTCGAGGAAAAGATTAAGAAGGATATTGACATAATGCTTGTGGCTAGGTTAATTTTTCTTGTGGATGAGGCCGAATGGATTAGTCCTATTTTCATAAAGAGCAGTAAAGCCACTAAATATATAATAGTTTGTGTATAGTATAGAAGTTTAAACTCGACTTGTTTGCATGACCTATTTATTACTTCATTTTGTGATGATGTACTTGATCAGGTAGCTAGAAAGGAATCATATTACTTCATTGATGGAGTTTTAGGCTATCATCAAGTTAGAATAGAAAAAGAGTATAAATAAAGACTACTTTCACTACCGAATGACGTTCTCTTGCTTATAATGTTATTCCCTTTGGGATGAAGAATGATCCAACTGTCTTTTCCAAAATTGTTATTGTTTCTTTCCATGAATTTATCGAAACATTTCTTGAAGTTTACATGGATGACTAGACTATGTAAAAATTGTTTAAGGAACACATAGGACTTCTTTGGTTGATGTTTGATCGATGTCAAGAGTTACAAATCTCACTAGATTTGAAGAAATGCATATTTTGTGTCCCTTTTGGAAACTTTTTGGAGCATATTGTGTGCAATGAAAGAGTTCTTGTCAATCTTGTGAAAGTTGTCGTTATTCTTAATATGCCTCCCCCCATGACTTCCAAACAACTGCGATCCAATCTGGGTCATATTGGATACTATCACAGGTTTATTAGGATTTATGCAAGTATAACAACATCCATGTAGAAGTTTTTGAAGAGATCCAAAGTGTTTCATTGGAAACCTGAGTGTGATAAATCCTTTAAAATTTTGAAACATAAGCTAATCAGTGTACCCATTTCGACATATCCTAATTGGAAGGTTAAATTCCATGTACACATTGATGATTCTGGCATTGCTTTAGGTTTTATTCTTACGCAACTAGGGAAAGGAAACCTAGATCATCCCATTTACTTTGCTAGTAGAAACTTGTCACAGGTCGAGCACAACTACACTACCATTGAAAGGGAAGGGTTAGAAATGGTATATGATTTGCAAAATTTTAGACACTATATGTTAGGAGGCCATTTCAATTTTTTCACTACTCATTTTATGTTGAAATATTTTGTCAATAAGCCAATTTTAAAAGGAAGGATTTGCAGGTGTCTTTTGTTGTTCTAGGAGTTTTGATTTGAGGTATTTGTCAAGCCTGGAAGGTGCAACGCTGTCCCTGGCCATTTATATTAGTTAGAGTCATGAGGGATTGAAGGAGTTATAGATGACTAGCTCCCTGATGCAGATTTATTTAAGATTGAAGTTGTTCCAGACTTTCTCTATGATATTGCCTTATTTTTAAGCACTAGTGTGTACCCTGATGGTTATTATGCAACACAAAAGAGACATTTAGTGGTCTATGCAGCAGAATATCAATTGATTGTAGGTCAAATATATAAATTGGGATTAGATAGTATCCTTTGAAGTTGTGTACTTGACCATGAAAGACTTGGAATATTGTGGGAGTGCCATAATGGATTTTTCAGAGGTCATGTCAGAGGGAAGGTCACTTCACATAATATAATTCATGTAGGAATATGATGGCCAACTATGTTCAAATATGAACGAATCACGAGTCCAAATGTAAGATAATGATAGTTCTTATCTTAAATCATAATTAAGATATTTTTTGACCTAAAACCAAGTGAAAAAAATTACCAAACCATCTACTTTGCAGATAAGTCTTATTTTGTTATAGGAAAAAGATCACAATGAATAATATATTATTGTTATCAATTTCTCCAGCAATGGTTAGGTCCATATTTTAAACAACAAATATTGATCTATTCAAATTATGAACATGAAAAATACATCATTATTCCCTTCCTACGACAAGGAACTCTAGCAATTGCATGGCGGTCAACTATTGTTGAATGCCTAACATTTTGGGTATTAGTTGGTGTGTTTTTCTATGCATTTTATGAAATTTTTCTAATCAACACTAATTGTTGATACTGACAGGGGGGTGAATCAATATCAAGTACAATTTAAGACCTTTTTCAACTTATACTTAAACCATTCAAATATATCCAATGAGAAATGAACAATAGTATAAGAGTTACACCAATACACCACAATACACCATGCACAATATATGATAAATAATCAATAGTTATT
>SNQJ01S0121583.1:7317-27010 GCA_010110895.2 Picea sitchensis | reverse complement strand
TTGAATTTGAAGAAATCAAGAATATATTTTATTTGTGTCTGTCATCCGATCAAAACTGTCCTCTGATCAAAACTGTCAAAGTTGATATCAACTCAATTTAACAACCATATTTTTCCTCTAAGATACAATCACTGAATACGAATGTAGAGTTCTAAAGTGCGGAGTCGAATAGCATACCTCCATAATTCTAGAAACTAAAGAACAATAATGGATAAATGTTTGGTACAATTGAACTAATATGTACACTAAATAGGAACCTCAGTTTGCAATGACAAACTATATGTACATGAAAGACATTGGAGATAATGCTTATATTAATGCATGGTGCTAAGTTTAGAGATTGATTTGAGATTTGTTGCAACCTCTATTTCCATGATTGGAATTAATTGAATCTAATTCCAACTATATACATATGTATTATATCTTGATTTGATCTCTTGAAATATTATATATATATATTATTTTAATTTTTAGTTTTTTTAATTAGTATTTTGATGTTAAATATTATTATTTTAATGTATTATGTTACTTGAATATCTCCCTAGTATTACTGGGTTGAGAGGGCTTACTAAAGTAATAATAACAATTACTTATCTACTTATTACTTGTGCTTTTTGGAGAGCAACCTACTTAAGATGTTATACACTTTTTAGTTTATGATCTACGGGGTAGAAACAATTTGTCATATTTGTGACTCTAAGAGAGTTGAAGATGAAAATCACTTTCTCTTAGAATGTTTCGGGTACACCCACATTAGATCTCAATTTCAAAATATTTGTTACAACACTAACCTTCCTTACCTTTTAATTCATCAAAACTATGGTGATTTAGGAATGCATCTTTTAAAACTATCTGAGCACAAAACTAAAATTCTAAAGAAAACCAAGTAACTCCTTACCTTTCTTAAGGTTTGATAGACCAAAATTGGTCTAAGTGGATGTTAATAACCATCATCATAATATAATAAATTGCTCAAGATGAGTAAGGATAAGATCCATGCTATTGTTTTTAGTATGAGCAATGGCAATATCTTTCAACTCAAAGGAGGTTGAGCTATAAATTATGATGCTTGACACAACTATTGGAACAAAAAATAAGACATTCAAATTAAGAATATCAATAGCACTATATCTCACATCTATAGAAAGTTTAAAGATACAACCTTGATCAATAATGAAATTATTAATAAGAGGAAGCTAAAATACAACGTTTTTATGAATCCTAATTTGAATGATCAAAACTATTTTTCCAACATTATGAAATTAAAAAACAAAATGAATATTGTCAAAATCAAGCCAATACTTGTGACATTTATAGTGAAATTAGTCATTGGACTAACCTAAAAACTCATTGAGATAAATGAATTTATAAACTTTATGATATAAAGGAAATTGAAGATGAATATCGTTTCCTTTTAGCATACCTTATCCTTAATAATATATGACATAACTTTCCTCAATTTTATTATTTAATTATTTTTCAAAAATTTCTCAAAAACCAATAACTTTGTTATTTTTATTTACATAGTATCCAAATATAAAATTAATATTCTGAAAAAATGTTTATTTTTTTTCTCTTTCTTTATTCAATATAGCTCGTTATCATTAACAATGTGACCTGTGACCTCACGGAACGCTATTATAAAAGTCCTCCTTATAAAACAAAGGTCATGGGTAGATGAGAGATACTCTTTGTGGAATGATTTCTTTAATGTCGTTAAAGAAATTTTATTCTAAAATAAATAAATACCTTATTTTTAAAATCGAAGGAATACCTTCTTTGTCTTGAATCTTAGCCTTCACGTTATCAATTGTATCAGAGCTCTCCACCTCCAGTGTGATGGTCTTGCCTGTCAACGTCTTCACAAATATCTGCATACCACCACAGAGGCGAAGGACAAGATGCAGTGTAGATTCCTTTTGAATGTTGTAGTCCGCTAGAGTCCTCCCATCTTCAAGTTGCTTCCCTGCAAAGATCAATCTCTGCTGATCCGGAGGAATCCCCTCCTTATCCTGAATCTTCGCCTTCACGTTATCAATAGTGTCTGAGCTCTCAACTTCAAGCTTGATAGTCTTCGCGGTCAGGGTTTTGACAAAGATTTTCATCCCTCCTCTGAGACGGAGAACACGGTGAAAAGAGTCGATTCCTTCTGGATATTGTAATCAACAAGAGTGCGTCCGTCTTCGAACTGTTTTCCGGCAAATATCAGCCTTTGCTGGTCAGGTGGAATCCCTTTCTTGTCTTGAATTTTAGCCTTGACATTGTCAATTGTGTCAGAGCTTTCGACTTCCAGAGTGATGGTCTTGCCAGTGAGGGTTTTGACAAAGATCGACATTACCCCTCTGAGACGGAGGACGAGGTGAAAACAGTGGATTCCTTCTGAATGTTATAATCTACGAGAGTACGACCATCCTCAAGCTGTTTGCCAGCAAAGATTAGCCTCTGCTGATCCGGAGGAATTCCCTCCTTATCCTGGATCTTCGCCTTCACGTTGTCAATAGTATCTGAGTTCTCCACCTCAAGAGTTATGGTCTTTCTGGTCAATGTCTTCATGAATATCTGCATTTTGAAATCTAAAATTTACAAACAAAACACCTGCACAGTGGAAGCACACCATTAGACACTCCGCATAACCCCAAATCCTCACAATATAAAGCACACCATTAGACACTCCGCATAACCCCAAATCCTCACAATATAATACATAGTGAAACCCTAAGTTACACATAAACATGGAATGAAACAAAGAAACATCACAAAATCCCTGAAATAAATAATAGAGGAGGGAAACTGCCTAGAAACTGCACAAATCCCTCATCGGATAACCATCAGACGATCGGCAAAGGGATTACACTTAAAATATACTTGGATCTGAAACACTCAAAACAAAAAATTTCGAGAGCAAGTGCAACAGACAGGCAAGCCGATAGGATTCATGGCAGCGAACGATAAAATACCTGAAAAAAACAGCGCCAGCAAGCCATTCGGTTCGCAACAGACATGTGATTGGCGCGCACTGCGAACAAGGGTTTTGCCTGGACTCGAGCTGGCGGTGTATAGAGTACATGAGTTGGTCTCGGAGTCGTGTGGCGGTGGATAGAGTACATGAGTATTTATGACTTATTTTTTAATGGACAACAAAGATATCAAAGTATTTATAATATGACAGCTATTTCTATTACAAATGCAGAGTGGTATGGTGAATAAAGATGGTTTTTTCGAAAACCTGTCAACATTGAAAATGGTGAACAAAACAAAATAAAATGGTTGTTTTTGGAAAAACTGTCAACCAGTTTACAAGTTTTTTACAAAACCTATCACTAAATATGTTTTCCCCATAATTATTTATTAGAGACAATAACACGACATAAAAAGTTTTAGAAAAAATGGAATAAACATCCAACAATATCAAATCATTATTTTGTATAATAATATAATAATTTGTCATTTAATAATAAATGTATACATTTTTAAAATATTAAATCATTATTTTGTATAATAATTTCAAAATAATATATTGTTGTAAATATTGACTATATATATATATATCATATATCAATATAATATTTCCAATTTTTAGAAGTAATTTTATTTTTTTATTTTCAAGTATAATTAAAAAAGAAACAAAATGCGCAGTGTTGTGGAATTTTCCATGTAGTTGTCTATCTGTTCTACGAAATGGTTTTTATCGCATCCAACCATATAAATTTCCACTAAATTACTATTTTTTGTTATTTAAAATCCATTTCTAAATGTAGAAATGGATTCAACATGCTTAAAAACCCTCGGGCACTCCGATTATACATAAATAATGACTCAAATCTACGGATCTAACAAATTTTCACCATATTTCAACAAATGTGCCCCCAAAATATCTTTCCAAAAGAGTCATTTCTTTAGAACATTATAGCTTTTAGAAACCTTTCCTTTTCTTATGGTGCATGAATTCACACTTAAAGGTAAGCAATGAGATCATTGGTTAGTGTTCAATCCTCTCTATCTGAAAGCTAGAAGTGTACACATCTTGATTGAAAATCACATTGGAACCTATTTTTAACCAATAGGAAAAAATGGTTTTAGTAGTGTTGTAATGTTGAATTTTGTTTTATGTTGTAAATGACAATTCACATGAAGACCAATGCTTTTAAAGAAGATATGTTGCTTGACCATTATTCAAATTTTACAATATTTTTTTTTGAGTTTTTAATTAACTAAAAGTTTTGATAGGTTAATTTCAAAAACATCCATTTGTGTTGTATTGTTTTTCATCATTAATAAAAAAAATCTTGTATTTTTTATTTAAAATTTTACCAACTTTACTTTATATTAATGAAATTGTAAATCTTAATCAATAACATTACAAAATCAAATTGCAATTTAAGTATTTGAAAATATTTATTTTATTTATATATTAAAATTAACTATTTTAATAACTATTCATGAGATAGTTTACAAAAAAGTTCATCAATTGTTTCATGCTACTTTCATGTCAATTCTTATTTCTTATTAATTTCATTAATTTGTGATAGTGCTTTCAATATTTATAATCTATTTTGTTGAATGTATTTTTTATTACTTAAATCTCTTCATTAGTTTAATTAGTTTAGGTAACTCTCTTGAGCAAAATAATGAGTTACCATGTTCAAAACAAGGTAAAAGAAGAAATTTTCTTTAAGATACATCTTCAATGAGAGCTCTAAGAAATCTCATTGTAGTCCCCAACAAGAAACCTTTCAAAGGTAAGTTCATTCTTCCAACTTATCAAGTCTTCTCTTCCCTTAATTCTATGACAAGAAATGAAATGAGGGTAGATACACTTTTTTTGTATTATTTTTTTCATGTTCAAATGCAAAGAAATAAGATTCATAGAAAGTATTTGTCTAAATGATAAGAATATAATTGAAAGTGAGAAAAAATTAAATTTTAAATGAAATAATTATATATATAGAGAGAGAGAGAGGGGGTTATAATACATATTTTTTATTTATTTATGTGATATTGTACTTGTGGTTCTTTTTATGCTCATTTGTAAAAAAAATTTTAGAGTGAGGAGACTATGTCAAAATTTTCATTCTTTAAAAAATGATATCACATAATTTCTCAAATAAAGTACATTTTGTAGGACTCTCACTTTACCCATAATTTATATAAAACTAATATTTTCATTCACTAAAGTGTTAATACCCTACTCTAGTATAAATTTTATTCATATATATATTTTTATAAATATAATTGAATATTTATATTTAATTAAATTATAATTAAAAAAATATATATATTTTATTATTTATTATTATATTTAAATCATAAATTGTATTAAGTATATAGTTTTTGTCATTATAGTGTTTAAAGGAATTGAATTTATGGGTAAGGAATGATAAGAAGTGAAAATTATGATATTATTTTAAAATGTGTAATTATTTTAAAAAAATTATATTAACTAATTTCATGGTAACCTTTATACATATAAATAAATTAAAGTTTAATTCATATTTTCCAATTAAAAGTATTAAATGATTTTATAATGGATGTATACATAAGTTAATCAAACTTTATTGTTTAATTTATATTTTTCAATTATAAATATTAAACTATTTTATAATGGATGTATACATAAGTTAATTAAAAAAAAATTCCAAATAAATTGGAATGATAAAGAATAAAGAGTTTTTTTTGCTAGGCAAGGTTCAATCTTATGAGAGCATTTTTAAATAAATTGAATTTAATGATGCAAAATAAGGAATTTTTGACTAGGCAAGATTTGATTTTTTCCCTTAACTTATTGGATCACTTTATTTGTAATTCATGGAATTAAAAATATTTATTTTGACATTTGTAATTTGTTCTACAATTAAATTAAATATTGTTACATCTTTATTTTTACATCTATAATTTGCTTTGAAATAAAATATTTTTATTTGGAGATTTGTAATTTTCGCTTAATTAAATATATTTATTTTAGCAATTGTAATTTATTCTAAAATTAAATATCTTTATTTTCAAATTTGTAAATTGTCTTATAATTAAATATCTTTTTTTAAACACTTGTAGCTTGCCTCGTAGATCTTTATTAGATTTCTAATTTGTCATGAAACCAAATATTTTTAAAATGTTCTTCATTAGTATATATATATATATTTTTTTTTTTTTTTTCAGATTTGTAATTAGTCTTGAAATTATATATCTTTAATTTAAAATTTGTAATTTGATTTGAAATTAGATATCTTATATATGTAATTTGTCTTGAAATTAAATATTTTTATATTTAACTAGATTTACTTTATTAATATAACATTATTTATATTTTTTTAGTTAAAAAAAATATGGTAATTAAGAAACATTTATTTTTATAAGATTTTTTCATATAGAAATACAATTTTAAACTTAAATAAGTATTTCCTTACCTTTCATAAGATTAGATAAACCAAATTGATTTGTTCATCTTCATCTAATCTTAACAATCTTACATTTGAATATAAAATTTTACAACAATCCAATATTATTTTATAATTTTTTAATCCATGAATACAAATATTATTATCACATTTTTTATCCACAAAAACATATTATTTTTAAATTTCATCATCATTTTTAAAGATATTTTAATATTTATATATAAATAAGTTCTTGAATCTAAATATTTACACTCCCTTTTTAAAAGGGATAAAAGATCTTCATCAAAATAGTAAAACAATCTGAAATATAATCATTTTAATTGAAATATTTTTGTAATTATAATTAACAACATTAATATGAAAATTTCTCTTAAATTACTTTGGCATTCTCATTCGTCAGCTTAGGGGTATGCTAGTTTTAAGTATTATTTTGGTTTCTTTGTCATATTTTTTTTTGTATTAATGGATTTTTTACTAATTTTTTTTCAAAAACAAATATATATTTTTTAAAAAATTATTGTTTTCAAGGAAATTATTTTTTTTTCATTCTTTTTTAATTATTTTTTTATCCACCTATTTTTTAATTTTTTTTTTCTTCCAAATTTGGGTTTTGAATATATATTTTTAAATGTATTGTTTTCATGGCATTATGTATTATGTTGTGTTTGGAGTGATGAACTAAGAATTAAAAAGTAAGCATTTAAGGGTTGATTTGATGATTTTGTTTGCAGTAACTATGATTTCGATTACCACTTTAAAAAAATGTCATTTTAATACCCCAAATTTAAAATGGGTGATACCGGTAGCAGTACTTTTCAATTTGATGGTTGATTTTGAGGTTTTGGTTTTAATGGTACCGACTGCTAAAAATACAATTTCAAAATATCTATAAATTTAAGGTTTTGAAAAAAATAATTCTGTAACATCATTTTTATTTTATTTAGGTGTCATTTTGAAGGTTTTTTTGAGTCACTGTATGAGTTTTGAAGGTCATGTTTGAAAAATGTTGTAATTTTGACCCCGTTTGAAAAAATGGTGCTACCGGTAGCACCACTTTTTGATTTGGGGGTTGATTTTCATGTTTTTTTGGGGCAAAAATATGGGTTTTTTGGGCCAGAGTTCTCGTTTTGAGGTCACAGTTCTCGTTAAATTTGTAACTTTGTTATTTGTTTTTAACTAAGAAACTATATATTACCTGTCATGAAGCAAAAAATTACAATATCGACTTGATATCGAATTTTTGGAGTTTTTGGAAGTGTTGAGTTGCCTTGAAGGGAAACCAACTCAGCCTGACACTTGACTGTAAAAATCAGTACTAATTAAACATATTTGTCTGAATCGCCCCATGAGGAAATCGATTCGATCGACCTATACATGCATACTGTAAACAAAAAAAAGAGCATACTATGAACCAAAAAAATCCTATCTTTTGACAGACCCACAGAATTGACAGTGCTAAACTCCAACAACCTATAAAGAATCTTTCAGAAACAACTGACATTTGTCAAAATAAAACAAGCATTCTGACACTTGTGCACCTGCCAACTGTCATGGTGTTTGGTGCAGTTGCTTGTCCTCGACTTACTCTGCACATTGGTCTTGCTTGTCCTCACCTTCCTTTGTGCGTGTGTCAACGTCTCGTTCATCCTCCCCCTGGAAGTCTGGAGAAAAAAACACCCCTGGAGATGCTAGGGCATTGGTGCCCGAATCTGGTGAATGCAAGGAACAAAGTAGGGTCGAAATCAAGGATTCAATTTGCTCTGTGCTGGTCTATGTGTTCCAATCGAAAACAAAGGTCATCGATGTCCTTATGGATTGCAAAGACCAAATCTTGCAGAATCAAGACTATATCTCTGAGTCGCGGGCACGAAGCACAGTCCGGTTGGAGAAGAGCTTGGCCTCGAGGCGCTTCCAATTGTAGTTCTTGCGTTTGAGCATTGAATTCCCCCAGAGAAGGCACAACAGGTGGTGACAGGGGTGCCGAAGGAGGTGGTGAGGGAGCGAAGGGTGGTGGACTAGAAGGGCGTGCATGTGTCGACTGTGAGGTCTAGGCCATATTCGGTAGAGGTCCAGGAGAAAAGTCGAGAGAATCACCCTGAAGGTCAAACCATACAACTGGGCAAGCCCATGGCAATGACAGAGGCGAAATATCACTTTGTCCTGGGGAGGAGTGAGTGGATGACGGGGGTGAGAAACTAAGCGTATGAGCGAAGGTATGCGGGTGTCGGTTGGCCATGGCCACTTTGTTTTGGTACCAGAGAGCACCTCTCTTTGGATTCCTGCGAAGGCAAGGCATAGCCAGACGAACGTGAGGGTGAGATAGAGGTGTGAATAGGGAAACCCAAGTGGGCATCAGAGAGAACGACTGAGTGCAAGAGTAGCCGGAAGGAGAGGGCAATGGATGCAAACTGGAGGGAGGGGCATCACCATAAGAGGGAGAATGGAGATTAATTGCACATGAGCGCAGAAGGATCATACAATGTACAATCTCCATAGCCATGATGGGAAGCCAACACAAGGCGCACTGAAGCATTTAGTTGGGATCACGCAGAAATGAAGAGTTGCAAAGTTCATCGGGAGGTAATAAAGACACGAGGGAGCAACAAGTGACGTCACGTGGCCTGTGGGGAGGTGGCAGAGTTTGGATTCTCGGATGGACGCGTGGAGCGCTCTGACACCCCATCTGGGGGGTTGTTTGTGCTGAGAGCCTTAGCGATGCAGTCCTATCGGAGGGGATGATCATTGTGGGTGGGGGACATATAGAGGATATGTGCTCCTAAAGCCATTCAAATATTAGCCAGTTTGTCTGCTACCTGATTGGATTTCCTTCTCACATGCGAAGGAATGAGCACCAAGTGAGGCGAAATGAGAGCTGCAATAACACTGAGTCTTGTGGTAAGTCACCAACAAGGGGAGATGTTGTCTGGATCCGTCACGTTGAGTATTTTTGCGAAAAGGCTTAGAATTATTTGAGAATCCCCCTCGATGATCAGTTTGTGGTGCCCATTGTCTTGAGCAAGTTGTAAGCCTTTGATGAGACCCTAGAGCTCAACTGCATTTTTTGTGTTATGGCCAATGCTGCTGGCTGCGATAAACATAATACTTCCTTGACTGTTGCGAAGAACCACTCCGAAGCCCGTAGGGCCTGGATTACTTTTGGGCTCTGTTAGAGTTTAATTTGATGAATCTTGGAGCTGGAGGAGACCAGTGTGAAGGGCTACCTTTGGCTTGTGAACTTTGGGGTTTTCTTGAAAAGTGTGGGTGGAAATTGATAATCCATTTGTCCAGGATACACTTTTCCTGAGGAGGACAAGACAAGTCCTCCTCTTTCCAGGGTTGAAGGAGGATGGGTCTGTCAAAAGATAGGTCTTCTCCTCAGTTGGATTGAGCTGGGTTGACCTGTGATGAGTCTTCTCCTCAGGTGGATGGGCTGGGTCGATCTGTGGGGACTCCCCTAATCTTTTCCCCATATCGGGTTGGGTCAACTTGAAGAACGCTCCTTTGAGATAGAGTTGAACATGACACTTGTCAGAGTAGTGACAAGTTATCATGGGGTGGCACCCAATATCCCTTAGGAGTTGACCATATGGACACGTCCCTTCGGAGTAGACCAAGTGGACACGTCGCTCCTCTGAGACGAAGTTGAGCATGACACTTGTTAGTGTAGTGACAAGTTGTCCTAGGGTGACACCCATCGTCCCTTGGGGTGTAGCCCAAGTGGACATGTCATGTGGGAGAAACCTTTGACGATGATGACATACTCCAGTGGGTCGTAGCCCCTAGACGAAATGAGAAGGTCCACATTGCGTGTAGTTATGCGCGACGTGATGATGCTACCAGTATCATGGCATGCGTGACCATGGCGTGGTCAATGGACCATGGCATAGCCTTCGAGGCTATGACGACCAGAGGAGAACATAATTGAGAATACCTCCCTAGCTAAGAGGGAGTGTTGGTGTTTCTGGTAGCAGCGAGAGGTATTCACCTCTGGGATAACCTTTCTTATAGATGAAGTTGCCAAGACATTAAAGGAAAACCATTGGAAGTCAAAGAAGATCCCAGAAGAGAAGTTGGCCTCACAGAAAATAATAAAGAAGAATTATAATGTGCCAGAAGTAAAGTCGGCTCCAAAAGAAAAAATTAAACATAAAATATGTTTTCCAGAAAGTCAGGTCGGCCTTCCCAGAAAAGTAACTGGATAGATTAGTATAAATAAGAGTGGCGTCGTCCTCATTTGGCACACTCTCTCATGGAGATATAGCACAATTTTGGTGGAGAGTTGCAACTGTAGTTGCAGCTGCAGAAGGAAGGAAGCAGGGCACATCTTGGTTAGGGTATCCTCATACCTCTCGTTAGGGTTTGTCTTTTTTGATGCACATGGTGAAGTTCAGCCACTCTAGTGCTCTGGCTAGAGTGAGGTGCAATTGCATTGTGGTTATCTCTTGGTGGTGTCTAGTGGAGGCTAGACACCCTAGCGCTCTAGCTAGGGTGTGCTGCATCTAAGTTGTTGGGTTATCTTCTTTGTGGTTTGCTCTAGTGGATAGAGCTTGTTCTTGGTTATTTTGTCTTGGCATGGATATTCTCTATAAGAAGGTCTGCTGGGTTTTCTTCCCTTGTGTATAAGGGTTTCATAAGATGAATATGCTATGCTTGGGGGAGGCACGTGTAGGTGCCTATGGTTGGGTGGCGATGGTGTAGCATCGCCTATGGAGAAACGTGCATGCAAAAGAAGTTCAAATTACTATGGTAAAACTAATGTTAACATAATTAACGAAAATTCAACAAAAGTGTTCTTAACTTTTGATCTCCCACATGAGTTGATTGAGCTCCTTGAGAAGATTATGCTACAAAATTACGCATTTAGTGAAAACCCCAATCTGCAAAATCTTCTCGCTCTTACAGTCATCAAGGCCGCTAAGAGGAAATGGTTTAGCAACAGCTGAATGCTTTGTTTTTTATTATATATTAAGGAGGGATTATTTATTGCGTTGGGACAACATATATCTTGCATGAGGAGAACAAACCTAGCAAGGGCCGAATTTTAGTTGAATATGGTAAACAACAACTTGTTACTGTGAGAAGGAGACAAAGGGTTCTGTTTACAATTTGAATGCATTTAATGGAAAGTTGCTGACTGACATCAATAAAAAAATTCAGTTATACAAATGGGTGCTCTGTGATGATGGTTCAAGAGAGTTGCAGTCTGAATGTGGTCATCATGGTCATATTCTTGCACTCTATGTTCAGTCTCGTGGAAATTTTATCGTAGCTGATGTTTTGATGAAATCAATCTCTTTATTGATATACAAGCACGAGGAGGGAGCTATGCAAGAGGGTGGAAGAGATGACCAGATTACATTGATATAGAGATGGTGCACAAATCCCAAATATCTCCTGTCTCTGTTCATAGAATTGAAATGGCCATTTAAAGTTTATGTATTAAGCTTTTAACATGGTCTCTTTTTCAAGGCACTATATATCCATGATGCTTTTGGCAAGTGGCATGAAGTCTCGCAGTTGTGAAACATGATGAAATAAAGGAAGGTAAAATGGAAGCCTAGTTGTAGCTGGTTTGAAATCCATAAACATGCTTTTTGCATTTGTCGCAGGAGAGTCCACTCTCATTCTTATTTCAGACATCCTCACATACACACAATGAATTTTTCTGTTTTTTCCCAGCATTAATATGGCAGAGAAGGTCTATGTGATATATGAATGGTATATGTAGAAAAAGCTTTTGGAAAGCTCTCTTCTTACACAACAAAGTTTTTTTTGGATATGAATTGGGTGCTCAGTCAAATTTTTGATGAGAATATTGAAACTCCTACTTTAAATGATTCCCATGACAATGGAAAATAGAGTAATAATTGCTCCCATGATCTCCAAGGTTTTCTCAATATTCATAAGATCCACAGGTTTTGGAGCTAAATGGTTGTTTTGTTTCTTTTCATAAAAAAACCAAAGAACGAAACACAATATATATTCAACAATTAAAGGGAATGTTTGAAGTTATGGTGTCCCTTGAAATGGAAGACGCACAACATAACTTGATATGGTCCAATGGTTTGCAATCTGTTTAGTCATTTTTTCTTGGCTTAGTAGAAAACTGGTTTCAATGCATACAACTGCCCTGTCTCTAGCAATACCAACAGCTATTGCAAGGACAGGCTTGGAGGCTTCGCAAACATACTATTATGAGATCAAAATATCATTCTCAAGATGGGTCCACACATGCTATTTGAAGGAGGAGATATCCACTTTGGAAAATATATATAATACTATTAGTTTATTATTGTTCGACATTCCAAATTCGATATCTCATTATCTTTAAATAAGTTTTCATGGATATCTCATTATCTATAAAGTATATTGGTAATAAGTTTTCGTGGGAGGATGATCTAGAAATAAAGATAGCTGGCGAATGAGGTGAAAAGTAAAAGTTTTTGAAGAATTGATGATATCAATATAATTCCTATTTTGTAAAGGAAAGGGGCAACACATATATCAAAGGTGTCGAACTCTCAAGAATGGTCTAATCTTTAGATTCCATTTCAGAAA
Organism: Picea sitchensis; assembly: GCA_010110895.2. Lineage (NCBI taxonomy): Eukaryota > Viridiplantae > Streptophyta > Pinopsida > Pinales > Pinaceae > Picea > Picea sitchensis. The sequence continues at coordinate 14,057 of SNQJ01S0121583.1, read as the reverse complement.
ATTGGTTCCAGATTTGAAGGAAGATTTCGAGGCAACAATTGAGCAACTAATCCCTGGATTGAAGGAAATCATTCATCATCTGAAGATTATAAAGGAAGAAGCCGAGACTTCTTTATGGGGGTAGATTAGGGAAATATTTTGAAGTGGGACTGTGTTATGAAGATGGAGCCCGAGGGGCCATTTTGTAAATTTCAAGACCAATGATCAATCCATGGATTCACCTCTCTTTTAAGCAGAGCTCTATTTTTCCTTCTTTTTACAGTGTTAAGCTTCTTTCATTTTTCACACCTGTTCTTACTCAGTTATATTGTAATTTGCAGGCCAGATTTATATATATTGAAGATGATCAAAATTCAGTTTATATTATATTTGGTTTTGGTTGTTTCCGTTTTGTATGAATTATTCATGTGAAACAGAGAATACATACTAAAGGATTTTGAATCCGTATCAACCCTTTTGTTATGTACTTTGAAGTATATATACCATATACCTGCAAGTTATATATAGTTAAGTGTTTAACTGCTGAATTCATTGTCATGCTCAACACATGCACTTTTATTTTGTTGGATTCATTATTTTAATGCCCAACAAATCATCTTTCATCATCTTAGCCAAATAGTGACTTCCTTACTCACTACAAGCTTAAGATTTATTGCTTTTCTTAAACTTCTTCCACCTTTCATCCTTAGATTTTGTGCTCTTCTATTTGAGGCTCCATGCCCAATAGATTAGGCTTCTGATATGAGATATTTACAACATTTATTTCAGTCAACTATCATTCATCATTAAACCCTTTCTACCTAGTCTATCCTGTTCTTTACCATCAAATCTGACAACCTGAGCTTAATGATGTGAGCTGCTGCTTATTGACAGTAGGCATTCAGTTTTTTTTTGTCTATGAGAGAGCCCTCTCTGGTCGAAGAGCCAGCTTGTGACCTGAAGTAGGTTCAAAGATGTCTTGGCATGGTTTCTAAACAACCAGAAACCATCTCAAGTTACAACAGAGAAAACCACATGTACAAGAACCCCCCATCATAAGGACAAAACTAGGATTGTTCACAACATACAAGAGACCACTACTATGACTGATGTGGTACATACATTTTATCAAATTTATGTTGCATTGGAAGACCATCGGGCAGATCATTAATTAGTTGTGGTTGGAGTTGAAGGTAGAATTTCTAAGCAATTCATTTCAATTCCATTTTAATTGATTAGGATTTAGTCACAATTATGTTACTCCTAAAGTTGTTGAAACTTGTGCTCTTAATAAACACAAATGAAGCAAGTCATAGATATTCCAACTAGCCACTAGGACCAAGAGAAAGGTTAATGAAATGGTGGAAAGATGTCCATTAGAATTGAATGAACTCTTCACATACAAACTTGAATGTTTTACCACTTGCTTCTTGTGATGTCTTCATTGTCATGGATGAGTTAGAAGCATATTGAGTTAAACTTGAATGCTACAACAAGACTTTTGATTGCATTGATGAAGTTGGAAACTCAAGGACATTAAGAGGCATTCCAAATTTAATCTATGTTAGGTAGATTTTAGTGTCACAAATGTAGAAATCTATTAGAAAATAATGTTAATTGTATCATAACCCACATATTGGAATCAACATATGACAAAGGTCCAAATCTTGAAAATTATCTTGTATTGTAAGACTTTAATGATGTATTCCCAAATGAAGTGATAGGATTTTCTCCGAAGAGGAACACTGATTTCTCAATTTATCTTGCCCATGGAGAGGCATCAGTGTCCAAGAATTCTTATAGGATGATTACCCCAAAATTATTGGAGTTGAAAATGAAATTGCAAGAGTTGATGGAAAATGGGTACATTGTTTCAACTTTCAAGTATGTCTCTGTGGGAGCATTGTCTCGTTTATGAAGAATAAGAATGGAACTTTCAAGGTATGTATTAATGATAGGAAACCAAATGAATTCATAGTGAAGAACAAATATCAATTGCCTTGAATTGATGACTTGTTTGACCAAATGAGAGGAGCAAAGGTATTCTCAAAGATTGATTTGAGATCAAGGTATCATCACGTTAATGACTTGTTTGACCAAATGAGAGGAGCAAAGGTATTCTCAAAGATTGATTTGAGATCAAGGTATCATCAAGTTAGAATCAAGGAAGAAGAAATCCATAAGATGACCTCTTGAAAAATGTATAGACATTATGAGTTTGTAGTTATGCTATTCAGCCTCACAAATGAACTAACAACATTCATGTGTCTTATGAATAATGTTTTTAGTAAGTACTTAGATATGTTGATACGGAATATATTTGCCGAACAAAATGAATACAGATTATTATCAAAAGATGTTTAATACAAAATAACAAATATACAATAAAACTGGTTTTTATTCAATAAGGAAATAAGTTGAAACTGTAAAATGCAGTGGAAACAAGCTTGCTAGAATGGTGGCGGCTTATCTCTGAGAAGAGATGTGACGACTGCGCTCATTCGCAAGAAGATGATTACAATGAGGCTCTGAAGGCCTTTTTACAATAAACAGGGATGTCAAAAACCTTAGACATCCAAAAACTTAACCCTAGGAGATGAAGCGCCAAAAGTCATGTGGGCCCCGTTTGGGTAAGTTAGTACATCAACTTCCCAGGGTTGTAACTTTTGCATACGATCTTCGTTTTAGGCGCACGATAGCCCATTGGAAAGGTCTATATGAGGACTACACATTTTTTTTTTATATATCTAAGGTCATTTTCAATGTGGCGAGCCCTAAAAATTTGTTTAGGGCCTCAAAACGACCCCGCAAGTTAGGGACCCGAAAACTAAGGAAAAATTTGCCAAACTGGAAAACTGCCAAAATGAGCCAGTTGGAATAGGTAGGAGGCCACCGACATCCATCTGGATCAATCCTCCCCCCTTAGGAAGCAATGGTCTCCATTGTGTTGAGTTCCCCTATCAGTTGAGGAAATTTCTGCTGAATTTGGCCCCAAGTGAGCCACTTGCCTTGGTGCAGGAGCTGCCCTGCTTTGACAACTTGATAAAGCTGGATCCTTTGCTGGCGAGTGCCCTTGATCTGTTTGTCCACAACTTGATCTCTGAGGTGTCCAATAATGGTGGAAAATATGGTCGAAGGATATCCACGTTGAACACTGGGTGCAAGCCAAGGAAAGGAGGAATGTTGAACTCAAAAGCATTATCACCCACAACCTTGGTGATGGTGTACAACCCATAACGGAGTGGGTGAATCTTTCGATGGGGTCCTATAAGGCGCTCTTTCTGCAAGTGCAACCAAACTTTGTCGCCCACCTGAAACTTATGTGGCACGATGTTGATCATGGTGCTACTTGTACTTGTCATTGGACTTCTGTAGGATATCCTGAACCTGTTGGCGGATGTGCTAGATCCGTTCAATGAAATGGGTGGCTTTGTCAACTTCAGTTGGAGCAGGAGATGAGTCGGTCGAGGTGACTGCAAGGGGTAGTGCAACATCTATGGGACCCAATGGTTGGAATCCCAACCCCACCTGAAAGGGGTTGTGGCCGGTTGAGCTATGCAGGGCTCGGTTGTAGCTATGATGAACATAGGGGAGACTCTCATCCCATGTGTGAGGGTTATTGGAATTATACATGCGCAAGATATGCACGATCATTCAATTTACGACCTCGGTTTGGCCATCTGTCTCGGGGTGGAAGGTCGTAGATTTGGTGAGCTTGGTGTCCAGCAGTGACAAGAGGCTTGACCAGAATGTGTTGAGAAATTGACTGTCCCGATCCGAGACAATGGTTTGTGGGATTCCAAAATTTATCCAGACTCCTTCAAAGAAGAGCTTGGCAGTAGCCTCTGCTTTGATTCTCTTCTTGCAGGCAGCCATAATCGCCATCTTAGAAAAGTGATCCACAACCACAAAAACACAGTCATTGCTCTGCTTGGTGGACGGGAGGCCCGACATGTATTCCATTGAGATGGATTTCCATGGCCTGTCAGGAGTAGGCAGAGGGGTGTACAAACCTTGTTTCTTAGTGGTCGGTTTGGCAATCGCGCAGGCAGTGCAAGACCTGATATACTTACTGACCTCTTGTCGAAGTTTCGGCCAGTAGAAATGTTTTTGCAACATTGCCACTGTATTTTCGACGCCGAAGTGTCCCGCCACTCGACTGTAGTGGGCTTCCCAGATCAACTTCGCTCGCTTGCTTGATGGAACACAAATATGGCCCAGACGACACAACAACCCGTCCTGAAGATGGAAATTAGCGATAACTTCGTTTGCGCCCAACATTTGGTAGGTAGTGGCGAAGTCCGAGTCTGTCTCATAGAGTTGGGGCCATCCAAAGGTCTCATGGCCGCAAGAGTCTAGCACTGTGGTGAGTGCCACGACTGGTGGTCTGCTGAGGTAATCGACGACGCAGTTGGTGCTTCCCATTTTATACTTGATATTGAGGTGGAATTGCTGCAAGTACGTGGACCACTTATGATGGCGGTCATTCTTCAATTTGCCTTGTGTCTGCATGAACTGCAGTGGCTTATGATCAGTGTGGATGTCTGTCTCCTTCCCAAGAATGTAATGTCTCCACTAGAGGCAGACTTGCACAATGGAGTACATTTCTTTGTCGTAAGTAGGGTACTTACGGACAACATCTGATAGTGTCTCACTATGATAGGCCACGGGTGGCCGTGCTGAGTGAGAACGACGCCCACAACATAGTTTGAAGCATTTGTCTCGATCTCAAAGGGTTGTTGCAGGTCCGGTAGTGAAAATACTGGGACTGAGCACAAGCGTTGCTTCAAATCATCGAACGCTTGTTGTTGGGACTGACCCCACACAAATTTCGCCTTACCACCACCCCTGGTTACTTGGTTGAGGGCCCATGCAATATGGGAGAATCCCAACACGAACCTGCAGTAGAAATTGGCAAGGCCCAAGAAGCTCCGAAGCTCAGTGAGTGTGGTTGGGGCTGACCAGTCACAGATGACTTGGATTTTGGCTGGATCCACATGTACGCCATGTTGATCAACGATGTAGCCCAGTTAATGAACCTTGTCCATGCCGAAGGAGCATTTTTCCAAGTTGGCGTAGAGTTGGTGCTGTCGCAGGGTGTGCAAAACTTGTTGAATATGCTGCAAGTGTTCTGCCCAAGTCTTGTTGTAAATGAGGATGTCATTCAGATACACCACTACAAAAGTATTGGTGAATGGTCGCAGGATATCATCCATCATCCTCATGAAAGTGGCTGGAGCATTTGTCAAACTAAAGGGCATAACCAACCATTCAAAAAGACCTTCCTTTGACTTGAATGCGGTCTTCCATACATCTGTCTGTTCAATCGGGACCTGGTGGTAGCCAGACTTCAAATCAATCTTACTGAAGTATTTAGCCCACGTGACCTGATCAAGGAGGTCTTCGATTCGGGGAATCGGGTACCGGTTTCTGACTGTGATTTTATTCAGGGCCCGATAATCAATGCAGAGTCGCCATGTTCCATCTTTCTTCTGTACCAACACGATTGGTTTCCCGCAAGGTGATGAGCAGGGATGGATGTGCCCCTTGTGGAGCAGTTCTTGGATCTGCCGCTTGATCTCCTCATTCTCTAATAGAGAGCGGCGGTAGACTGGCCCATTGGGTAGTGGTGCGTCGGGGGTCAGATCGATAGGGTGCTTGACCTGACAGTGCAGAGGTACCCCGGTAGGTGAGGAGAAGATATCTGAGTATTCTTCCATGACCTTATCCACTTACTTCTGCTGTGTGGAGAGGTCGACCGCAGAGACCCTGGATGTGGCTACGATATTTCGCTTATTCTGAGAGTGAATCAAGAAGAAGACAAACTTCCCTGTCTGAGAGATGACCTTTCTGCATTGCTTGGCATAGATCAAGGAAATAGCACTAGGTGGGACTGCCTTGGGTATCCTGTACAATTTCTTGTTCAAAGTAATAACAACACTGTGATGCCTAGACTCAGATACAACATGACGTTTCCATAAATATGGTTGGCCCAAAAGAACATTACGAACTTCGAGAGGGGAAACATCACACAATACTTCGTCTTTGAAGGGCTTGATGCCGTAAAGACATGTAACATTGTTGGCTGACGTGGATTTGACTTCCTTGGCGGAGCCATCTGATGGTGTAGGGTTGCGGGTGTGGCGTTGTCGGCAGGGCGAGTCTCTTTACAACCTTTGCTGAGATGAGGTTCTTTTGGCTACCGCTATCAACGATGAAGTGCATCGGGGTACCCTTCACCCACATCTGTGATTGAAAAATGTGCTCGCCTTTCTCTGGTTCGTCTGGTTCACCGGGCTGGAGCCTGGTGGTAGCAACGGTAGCACTGGGTTCTACGTCAATGATCCATCTCCCCCTTTCTGGTTTTGAATCAGAGTCAGAACCCGCATTTGATTTGGAGGCTTTCACCTCAGCCACCAGTGACTGCTTCGAGTGGCAATCGACAGTGTTATGCCAGGGGCTCTTATGGAAGTCGCACCACTTCCCGGTATCTTTCTTTGTCTTTCCAATGTCCTTCTTTACTTGCGGCCTGGACTAGTTGTCCGTCTTTGCTCTGTCCTTTGTTCTGCAGGTTGGGGCCGCCCTTTCCTGGATTTTGCTGTGAGGGGTTCCCAGGCCCAAATTGCCGCGTCTTTTGTTTGAGCTTTTGTTCGATTTTGACGACATATCGGTAGGCCGCTCCCAAGGATAAGATGTCCATAAACTCCATTTCGGCCTGAATGTATCTATGCAGACCGCAGCGATACTTGAACACCAAACGT
>SNQJ01S0121582.1:39805-51160 GCA_010110895.2 Picea sitchensis | reverse complement strand
CGGGGATCGCACCCGGCCTGAGCCACACCAACCCTTAACATGGTTGGATTTTTTGTCCCCGCAGGTTTCGAACCGGTGACTTTAACAACATGGAGTGGCTTAACAACACACTCCGTCACCGACTGTCCTACACCTCGAGGACAAGATAGTTGGTATTGTTACTTTCCCTTCTCAAAATAATTCTATAACTTATTTAAAAGAACCATTCATGTAATGTGTCTTTATACTTGTTATCTAATTTTAAACTAAGATAGTTGATATTGTTACTTTCCCAAGCTCAATATCACTAAATATCTAAATTCTATAACCATTCATATAATATGTTTTTATACTTGTTATTTAATTTTAAAGTAAGATAGTTGGTATTGTTACTTTCCCTTCTCAAAATAATTCTGTAACTTATTTAAAAGAACCATTCATGTAATATGTCTTTATGCTTATTATCTAATTTTAAAGTAAGATAGTTGATATTGTTACTTTCCCAAGCTCAATATCACTAAATATCTAAATTCTATAACCATTTATATAATATGTCTTTATACTTGTTATTTAATTTAAAGTAAGATAGTTGGTATTGTTACTTTCCCTTCTCAAAATAATTCTGTAACTTATTTAAAAGAACCATTCATGTAATATGTCTTTATGCTTGTTATCTAATTTTAAAGTAAGATAGTTGATATTGTTACTTTCCCAAGCTCAATCTCACTAAATATCTAAATTCTAGAACCATTCATATAATATGTTTTTATACTTGTTATTTAATTTTAAAGTAAGATAGTTGGTATCGTTACTTTTCCTTCTCGTAATTATGTAACTTATTTAAAAGAAAATTATGATTATATTTATTTAATTTTATATTTATTAAGTTATGAGATTATATTTTGATAAACAAAAACTTTTTTTTATAGAATACAAAACTTTCAAGAAAAGGTTGTACTTCTATAGATGTGATTTTTATGGATATGATAAATATAAGATTAAGATTGATTAAGATTGATTTAAGGTTTCTTTCAGCGAGACATGTTACTTTAAAGAAGCGCTTTGAATATTCAAGGATAAAAATAAATGACTAATGGTTATGAGGCCACGATCATCATTATGTCTATGACACCTTGCAAGTCTATCACATGAGCTTAGAAGTTGGCCATGGGACCTCTTCTTATTAGTGTGAAAGATATAGTAGTAATAAGTAATCAATAGCCTTTTGTAAGTTGTTGACGAAGGTCAAACATCTCGGGGAGAAAGAGGGCAAAGCATATGTGGTCCTCATAAGCCACTAGTGTTTGAAGAGAACTAAGTGAATATTTGAAGAGACACAAGAAGTGTCCTCTAATATTAGAGTGGATAATCTAGCATTGGAATATAAAGTGGTCCTCTAGTGTCAAGTTGTAATGAGTAGATCTGGAAAATATGACACTCTCAAGGAATATGGTGATTTGTTTCAATGCGAAGATAGTGGGAGTAAACTATACACTCTTGGGAGGGACCCAAAATCCACAAAGTAACTGGAGTCTAGTGTACAAGGGTTGAATGCTCAAATCATTACATAGAAGTTACAATTTTGACTAGTGAAATTTGCTGGAAAACACTTAGTAATATACCAAATTGTAAAATTTGTTAAGAAAAATAGTTTGAGAATGAACAAGATTTCTTTTTAACATTCCCTATTTTTAATAATATAAAACATAACTTTATAAAATTTGATTTTGACTTAAAAAAACTATAATTATTAGAAATTTCATTTCTAATAATATTAAAATTTAAAAAATAATTAATTTAATTCTCTATTCATCACATAAACATTACTCATTTTAAAAATGATAAAAAAAACATCGTTATTATAAAAAAAAATTAATATTTGGAACACATTAATGTTATAAACATTTAATAAATTACAATTTTTTCTTTCTTGAAAATGCCCAATGAAACCTGTCGTTCTTCTTCAATTGAAACTGGCAACATATTAGAAAAGAAAGATATCAAATTTTTAATTGAAAATAAAGTATCAACTTTTTAAATAGCAAGGAAGCAATGTGAACTTCTCAATTTTGTTTTTTTCACTTTAAAACCATGCATCTTCACAAAATCAAAATTGGAGTCGACGCAGGCTCTAAATCACAAAAAAAAAAAAGGTGAACATATACCCACGTAATACAGACATCCTTCACAAAATCAAAATCACAGTCAACGCGGGTTGTGAATCACAGAAAAAAATAAAAAATCCATACACCTAGGTAATACATACATCTTGACAAAATCAAAATCGGATTCAACGCAGGTTGTGAATCACAAAAAAAATAAGATAAGGTGAACATATACACACGTAATACATACATCTTCATAAATTCAAAATCGGAAGTTGTGATCAATAAGGGCCATATGAAAGGACGAAACTTAGAAATTACAGGCCTAGAGAAATTTTCATGTTCAGTTGAGAATTAATCCATTCTAAGATGGTTGATATGCATGTTGTTGCAAGGTGATAAACACTTAGTGTTAAGGTTATACGTTTTGGTATAACATAACAATAGTATTACCTCTTTTATTTGTTATAAATTGGATGTTTGGACATCCTCTCCAATATATCTCTGCATACGGATACTCTGCAATATCAAGGACATTATCATCCTCGCTAGACAATAAATCAAATACTAGCCTTCCCATTAGAATAATGAGAAACTCATAATGGTCCCTCTTGGGCATCAATTGCCCCCACATGCACATACGTGTATCAAACATATGCCTAGAAGGAAAGTGGGGTATCGTTGGCCGAGTGGCATGAACCCTTTCAAAAAATAGTGTATACAACTCATATGGTAATGGGAAGAATCTTGTCTTAGACAAAACAGAGCGACAGTGATCTAATGCATGACAAAACTGTCTCAAAAAAACATATGCCCACCTAATCAATCGGGGATCCCACAATAAACTATCTACATAATACAACATAAGGAATCTAATGTGTTTCCCATCAGAGCTATATTGTGACAGTGACGAGAGCATATAACACATGAACCTAACGTCCTCTTTCTCAAATTCACATATCCACAACTGACCACCTTTAACATGGAACTCTGAATCCGAAGGAATATCCAGACTAACATATCTTTGCACATATGTCAGTTGGGTCTCCCCTGCAACATCAGGAGGTAATGCAAGGAAATGGAGAAAATACACTCGCCTCCTAGACAACCCAGTGATGAAATAGACATCCTACTTTGCGGGATGAATATACCACATGTTGTGACTGACCCTGAACCCATGTCTCGCATGATCCCAATGACGGGTCAACTGTTGTAACAATGTAGAGTTCCCCCCCAGGGATCTACCTTCCTGAAAAAAATTCAAGAGACCAATATCCATCAAAAGGTCATGAGTATGTTGTGGAATAGGGTGAGGGTAAGCCTCCCTATCCCTCTCCTTCACCTCCCACTCACGCACAAAAGCATATATCTCGACGTATCATCGACCCACCTCCTCCTGCTCTCATTGTCATCATCTCTTATCCACATACAAATATTGTTAGGCACATATATAAATATAAAATAAATTGAAATTATAAAACAAGTACATATATAAATGACGTGTATTTAAAGAAATCCAAAATTAATTTTTTTTTTGCAAAAAAAACTATAAAATAAATAAGTGCACCTCCAATAGTGCGTACATCCCACAGTCGGTGCACTATCTCAAAACAATAGCACCGCTAAGAGGTGGATCCCATAGGACTATCTGCACCAAATCAATGATTTTAACAACATTGGTTCATCTCGTTAACAAAGACGCACCACAATGCTAAAATTTATATCGCACAAATCCACGACACCCTTTGTTAAACTGAATGCACCGGTGTGCCATGTATACTAGAGCACCAACATGTTGTCTACCAATGACGTTGTCTTTACAACACTGGTACGTTTGGTGGATTGATGGGCACCACTAAGCTAAACTTCATTATCACAGTTGAAGCAGTGCATCGAGTTACTATTAACACACCAGCACCATCGTGATAGTGGAGCATTGAGGTTTTGTACCTTAGTGCGTTGTAAAGGATAGATCATTGGGAATGAGGTGTCCAATTAGATGTGGACCTCTATGAAAATTCAGGAAATATATGTCCTGATGTGTTTTTGTATACAGTATTGGTGTGTTGGACTACAATGGTTGCACCGCTACGTTAAATTTTATAAATCGTTATGTTAGCAGTGTTGTTAGTTAAGTGAAGTGTACCAGTGGGTGATGTTAAATGACACCGGTGTGATTTATTCGGTGCGTTTATTTTTTTTATAAAGTATGGTGGTGTTTGAACATTGATGTGTTGGGGAATTATGTGTTAGGTTCACACTGGTATGGTTGGTTAAAATTGGTGGACCGCTAGGTTAAATTTTCATATAACGTTGAGCCAGCGATGCAGTTAATGAAGTGAAATGTGTCGGTGTGGGTAGAAGCCCATTGTGCACCAGTTTCAGGGAATTCTGAAGGATGCACCTCATTGTAAAGGATAAAGCACCGAGAACGAGGCGTCCAATTAGATGCCCTACAATGAAAAATTGAGAAATAAATGTCCTGGTGTGTTTCTATATACAGTACCGGTGCATGGGATTACAATGGTTTCATTGCTATTTTAAATTGTATAAATCATTATGTTAATGGTGTCATTATTTGAGTGAATTATAGTGGTGCGTAATGTTAAATGACACCAAAGTGATTTGTTCTGTGTGTGTATGTTTTTTATAAAGTATGGTGGTGCGTTTGATCATTGACGCATCGTTATTTTTCAGGTATGCCCCGGTGCTGTTGGTTAGAATTGGTGCACCTCTAGGTTAAATTTTATATATCATTGAGCTAGAGGTACATTTAATGAAGTGAAATGTGTCAGTGTGGGTAGAAGCCCAGTGTACCCTAGTTTCGAGGCATTATGAATGATGCACCTCTTTGCTTCTAATAATTCATCGTGGTGCACTTGAGTGAACGACACTGGTGCGTACATTTATGTAGAACACCGGAGGTGGTACTCACTATTTATTTAACATAGTAAACACTGCTTCAGGGTGAGCCAAACCATTCAAGAGCATCGTGCGAAATTGAAAAAAAATTGAAAAAAAATCACAAATTTCAAACTAAATTAAAATTTTGAATGGATAAAAATGAAAATAGGAAGGTAATAAATAATTCACCTGGTCTCTTCTGTCTTGAGGAGGCATGGTTTCACCATTGAGATGAAATGAAAATTTGTGGTAATTTCCAAAATTTGGAAATGTGTGAAATCCACCAATGGAGCTATTCAAGTCAGTGTAGAGTACTGGAAACATGGTGTCTTAGGAAGAAAGGCTAGCACTAATGCTTGCTTGAGAGTTTGGAAGAACTATATGTACTAGAACAATGAAAATTGGTTTGGTAATATTTTTTTTAATTTACCCTACTTTGGTGCATTTTTGACATTTAGGTGCATCGAGGCATAATGTGGAACGACATTGATGGGATTTATTCGATGCATATAATTTTATTATAAAGTGTGGTGGTGCATTTAACATTGAATCTCCAGGTCATTATGTTTTGGGTACACCCTTGGATGATTGATTAAACTTCATGCACTGCTAGGTTAAATTTTACATATCATTGAGCTAGCGGCGAGGTTAATGAAGTGTAATGCACTGGTGCGGGTATAATCCCATTTTGTGCTAGTGTCGGGGCATTCTGAAGGATGCACCCCTTTGTTTTTTGGCAATTTATTATGATGTGATATCTTGAATCACATCAGTGTGGAAATATATAGATGCATCGACTGTGGTGCTCACTGTGTATTTAACACAGTACACACTACTTCAGGGCGAGCCAAACTGTTAAGGCACACCGCTCGAAATTGAAATTGTTTTTTGAAAAAAATGCTAAATTTCAAGCTAAATTGTAATTTTGATTGGATGAAAATGAAAATAGGAAGGTAATAATAATTTATCTGCATTTTTTTGTCTCGAGGACGCATGATTGCATCATTGAGAGGAAATCATTTTTTTTGGTAATTTCCAAAATTTGGAAATGTGTGGAATCCAACAATGGATCTATCCAAGTCAATGTAGAGCACTAGAAATGGGGTGTATTAGGAAAAATGGTGAGCACTAGTGATTTCTTGAGAGTTTCAAAGCATGATATCAATTGTAGCAATGAAAATCAGTTTGGTAATTTTTTTTATTTACCCTACCTCAGTGTGCCTTTAAACAACTAGTCACACTAGTGTGTGTTGTTCAACGACACCGGTGTGATTTTTTTGGTGCATGTAATTTTATTATATTGTATGGGGGTGCTACTGTAACATGGATGCACAGGGGAATTATTGTTCATGAACGGTCTGGTGAATCGGTTCTTGAAAGGCGAACCAATTAAAAAAATCTTTGCAAAAACCTCTCGTGACCCACCTTCGCTATGAATATTGATGGGGTGTTTGAACATTTAAGCACTGGTGTGGTAGTTTTTAGATGTGAACTAGTGTGTATGTGTCATAAATTTGCACCAAAATAAAAACCTTCGCTCGCTTGTCTCCCCTAACAACCTCCACTATAAACAGCTAAGGGAAGAATCTTTCGGGAGGATTCCGTAAAAACCTCTGTAAGAAGGCGTTCTCCTTGTAGTGGAAGATAATAAATAATTTACCTGGTCTCTTCTGTCCCGAGGAGGCCTAGTTGCACCATTGATATGAAATGAAAATTTGTGGTATTTTCCAAAATTTGGAAATGTGTGGAATCCACCAATGGAGCTATTCAAGTCGATGTAGAAACAGGGCATCTTAAGAAGAAATGGGAGCACCAATGCTTGCTTGAGAGTTTGGAAGCATGGGATGCACTATAAAATGAAAATCAATTTGGTATTTTTTTTATTTACCCTACTCCGGTGTGCCTTTCGACATTTAGGCACACTGGTGTGTAATGTTCAACGACATAGATGTGATTTATTCAGTGCATATAATTTTATTATAAAGTAAGTTGGTGCATTTAAACATTGACGCTCTGAGGCGTTATGTTTCGGGTATGCCCCGGTGCGCTTGATTAAACTTGATGCACCGCTAGGTTAAACTTTGTATATCATTGAGCTAGCGGTGTGGTTAATGAAGTGTAATGTGTTGGTGCGAGTATAAGCCCATTTTGTGTTGATGTCGGGGTGTTCCGAAGGGAACGTCGCTTCATTTTTTTGGTAATTTATCGTGGTGTGCTAGATTGAATGACAATGGTGTGGAAATATATGGATGCATCGATCATGGTGCTAACTGTGTATTTAACACAGTACACACCGCTTTGGGGCGAGCTAGACCGTTCAGGCGCATTGCACAAAATTGAAAAAAATTGTCAAATTTCAAGATAAATTGTAATTTTTATTGGATGAAAATGCAAATAGGAAGGTAATAAATAATTTTACTACTCTTTTCCATATCAAGGAGGCATGGTTTCACCATTGAGAGAAAATGAAAATTTGTGGTAGTTTCCAAAATTTAGAAATGTGTGGAATCCACCAATGGAGCTATCCAAGTCGGTGTAGAGCACCAAAAACAGGGTGTCTTAGGAAAAAAGGTGATCATCGGTGCTTACTCGATAGTTTAGAAGCATGTGATGCACTGTAACAATGAAAATTGGTTTGGTATTTTTTTTTAGTTTACCCTACCACGGTGCACCTTGCGACAATTAGGTGCATCAGTGTGTGTTGTTCAACGACACCGCTATGATTTATTCGGTACATGTAATTTAATTATAAAGTATTATGGTGCTACTGGAACATGGATACACTGGGGTGTTATTTTTCATGAACGAGTCAGTGTGTATATTCCTTAAAGGCGCACCTATAAAAAAAATCTCCATAAACATCTCTAGCTGTCAACCTCCTCTATGAACAATGATGGTGTGTTTGAACATTTAAGCATCGGTGTGGTATGTTTTATATGCGTACCGATGAGTATGTACCATAAAGGCGCATAAAAAAAAAACTCCGCAAAAACCTATGACCATCCGCATATGCTATAAACAACTAAGGGAATAATTTTTCGAGGAGGTTCTATAAAAACCTCTGCAATAAGGTGTTCTCCTTTTAGTGTTTTTCAAATTGGTTCTTCAATCCCTACCCCTATACCTCTTCTTTGTTCTAGTAGCCCCAACCGAGATCATCAAGGTTATCATGTTTCTAAAATAGTCCTTCCTCTGGGGAGAGCCTAAAAAAGAAATAAAATGGGCATTGGTCACTTGGGACAAGGTCTTTCTCCCTAAATTGGAAAGTGGATAGGGTATCAAATACCCCCAAATCATGGGTAAGGAATTGAAAACTAAATTTTTTTGGAGATGGCTAAAAAGAAAAGAATATCTCTAGGGTAAAATTTGGAGATCAAAGTATGTAGGAAACATTACCGAGGATGCATTTATTTGCTTGGAGGGGGAGTGTCTTAGATTTCTGATATGGACCAATGCTTAGAACAACCTATCCTTAATATAGAATCATTTCTTCTAGGAAATGTAATATGGTACCTCGGTTCTCTTGTGGAATGATGTGAGGCAACAAGAGAACACAATATGACTCCAGGAATCCCTTCAATAGGCCAGGACTGCCTTCTCAACTTTGGGATGGAACATGGTCCATCAATAATGGAAAGAAACTATATAACCCCATCCCTAATCCTATCAATCCTAGACTTTTGGAGAAGGATGGATAATAGAGATAGATAAGGAATCTAGCTAAATATTGGATGACTACTTTAGAATAAGAAAAATAAACTTCATAATAGGTTCGAACATTATCAGATGGGGATATCATGGAGATGAAAAATTTAGAGTAAAGTATGCATATGTCCTTGAAGCCAAGCACAACAACCTTGACAATGAGGTAATCTTGTAGAAGATAAGGAATCTTTGGCTATGGCTAAAAGTATCACCTTTCTTATGGATTTTAGGTAGGAAAAAAAATCTAACCTGGGGAAAAATATTGAGAAGAGGCTTCGAAGATTCTTCCCTATGCCACATCTGTAGGTCTAACGAGGAATCAAAAAAACATTTATTCAATTCCTTCCCAAAATAAAATATGGTATGGGACAAAGGTGCCAAAAAATTTCAATTATTTTATCACCCAAGGAACGATATTGTACAAACTCTTGAGAATTGGAGATTATCCCCATATAAAAAATCGATCCTTAATAAATCTTGAAACCTATTCCCTAGTTTCCTACTCTAGATAATCTGGAAAGAGCGCAATCGGTGCCTCTTCAAGTAATGTAGACAAAGTTGTGAAGACATATGAAACTTACTCCATTCCAACAACCACAAATCAATTAGAGTTGTCTCATGGTCAAACAAGGAAAATAACCCTCAAGAAAATGAGTGGATAATCTTCTCGCCATGGTATCTTGATCAATATATCCATTTACCCAAATGAGTCAATCCCAACCCTAAGGCCTCATCTACGGAAGAATGGTCTAGACCTCTCCCCAAGTTTATCAAGCTCAATTTTTATAGTGCATCCAAGGGAAACATAGGTCCATCACAACAAGATGAGTTTCTAAAGACCCATCGGGAACCATCATTTTCATCTATACCCTTCACATCAATAAAAACACCAACAATGGAGTCGAATTATCGGGCTTGATGACAAGAATTCAATTAGTGATTCAATTAGGTTTCAACAAACTGATCATTGAAGGTAACTCACAACTTCTCATTCATGCCCTCTTCAAGATCCTCCATGATAATAGGTTAGACAAAATCTCACATAATTGGCACCTCTCTATAGGGTTAATGAAAATATCATATCTTTCCAAATCTATCTTTGTCATTATCCCATCCCATGTGTGTAGGAAAGCTAATCCCATAATGACACAATCCCAAATCAACTAAGAGAATATTTCTATCTCCTCAGCGACAAGAACAAAACCCACTTGAATGGAGTTTTATGTGCTAGGTTTGGGACACTTCCCACGTGTCTTGCAGTTCCCAATAGGTTATTTAGAGCATGTGGAGGAGAGGAAGGATAAGGACCCAAGGGATAAGGAGGAGGAAAAGGACAATCACTTTAAAACCAACTCATATGGCCTACAGGTTTGTGAATGATTCTAAAAAGTGACTGTGTTGTGTGCCATCATGAATCTGAGAGTAATTTGGTTATTTCAATCTTGGGTTAATGGTAAATATCCAAGGCCTATGGAATTTGTTTTATTTCCAAAATATAATGATGGAAATGGTTTCCTACTTGATCTCAATTCCTATAGATCAAATTAGAAATTGACAAACAATTCTCTCGTTTTGCGCTCCATGCTTTCCATTTTGGCCCTCTCTAGTTTTGTTTCCCTGGTTTTTCTTCTACAAGTGTTTTATTCTAGAGGTTTAAAGCAGATTATCTCTGATTACTGGGAAAATTCTCTAAGGATCTATTTTCCCCTATCTCAGATTCTAAGCATTCCTTCTAAAAATTCTCCCTATAATCACCATTCGACTTGGTCTCCTAAAAGTTATGGTATCCAACACCCATGCCATTGGTTAATTCCCATGTTACCCAAGACCCCTCTCCACCTGTGGCATCTAAACATGCCAAAGTTGAGAAGTGAAATCAGCCTTAATTCCAAAAAGAGAGGGCTTCGCAGAGGTTCTAGACATCAACCCAAAAAAATTACCCCTCAAAATACATCCAAGTATGTTTCCAAAGCCCAAAAGGATGCCATGAAGGATTTTCCACAAGAGGTTCTCTTCTAATGTGAAAGAAGAAACGGTTCAATTGCATAACTGAGTTATGTAAAAAATGAAAGAATATATCTAAAGAACATATTGAATTTGGTTTTGAAAGATGTATTTGGGATCTAGGGTTCTCTCATATGATGGTACAAAAATATTTAGGCTAACTGAATTGTTGCAGCTCAACAAAGAATTCATATCTCAAATTGTAGAGGAAAAAGGGGTTCAATAACAAACCATCCTCCATAAACTAGACTTGATAGATGAAAAATTGGAAACCATTTTTAAAGCATTCTTTGACATTGATATCATAGTCTCTAGCCCCCAAGACAATGACAATGACCCTCTGGAAACTACTAAGAGTACTCAAGGGTCATAAATTTTTTCACCTTCCAATATGATTTCATCAATGAAGATCCCCTACCATTGGAAGAGGTGTAGAATGTGCTAACATGGACACCAAGCTATACACACTTGGCAATCTGATTCTACTCTATTATATATTATGTTTTGTCTGAAATTGTTACTCCAATATAGCTGTTATATTTTATTTCCTAGAATGGTATCAATACTATTTATGTTTTTTTAAAACAATACTTGAAAGTTAAAGGATTTATTTGAACTAAAGAGACTAGTTTTTCTCTAACCTATTATGTTCCTAGTT
>SNQJ01S0121582.1:28969-39795 GCA_010110895.2 Picea sitchensis | reverse complement strand
CTAGAAGAAATGATTCTATATTAAGGATAGGTTGTTCTAAGCATTGGTCCATATCAGAAATCTAAGACACTCCCCCTCCAAGCAAATAATTGCATCCTCGGTAATGTTTCCTACATACTTTGATCTCCAAATTTTACCCTAGATATATTCTTTTCTTTTTAGCCATCTCCAAAAAAATTTAGTTTTCAATTCCTTACCCATGATTTGGGGGTATTTGATACCCTATCCACTTTCCAATTTAGGGAGAAAGACTTTGTCCCAAGTGACCAATGCCCATTTTATTTCTTTTTTAGGCCCTCCCCAGAGGAAGGACTATTTTAGAAACATGATAACCTTGATGATCTCGGTTGGGGCTACTAGAACAAAGAAGAGGTATAGGGGTAGGGATTGAAGAACCAATTTGAAAAACACTAAAAGGAGAACACCTTATTGCGGAGGTTTTTATGGAACCTCCTCGAAAAATTATTCCCTTAGTTGTTTATAGCATATGCGGATGGTCATAGGTTTTTTCGGAGTTTTTTTTTTTTTATGCGCCTTTATGGTACATACTCATCGGTACGCATATAAAAAATACCACACCGATGCTTAAATGTTCAAATACACCATCATTGTTCATAGAGGAGGTTGACAGCTAGATATGTTTATGGAGATTTGTTTTATAGGTGCGCCTTTAAGGAATATACACACCGACTCATTCATGAAAAATAACGCCCCAATGTATCCATGTTCTAGTAGCACCAGCATACTTTATAATTAAATTACATGTATCGAATAAATCATAACAGTGTCGTTGAACAACACACACTAATGCACCTAATTGTCGCAAGGTGCACCGTGGTAGGGTAAACTAAAAAAAAACACCAAACCAATTTCCATTGTTACATTGCATCACATGCTTCTAAACCATCGAGTAAGCACCGATGATCACCTTTTTTCCTAAGACACCCTGTTTTTGGTGCTCTACATCGACTTGGATAGCTCCATTGGTGGATTCCACACATTTCTAAATTTTGGAAATTACCACAAATTTTCATTTTCTCTCAACGGTGAAACCATGCCTCCTTGATATGGAAAAGAGTAGTTAAATTATTTATTACCTTCCTATTTGCATTTTCATCCAATAAAAATTACAATTTATCTTGAAATTTGACATTTTTTTTCAATTTTGCGCAATGCGCCTGAACGGTCCATCTCGCCCCAAAGCAGTGTGTACTGTGTTAAATACACAGTTAGCACCACGTTCGATGCATCCATATATTTCCACACCAGTGTCGTTCAATCTAGCACACCGCGATAAATTACTAAAAAAATGAAGCGACGTTCCCTTCGGAACACCCCAACATCAACACAAAATGGGCTTATACTTGCACCAACACATTACACTTCATTAACCACACCGCTAGCTCAATGATATACAAAATTTAACCTAGCGGTGCATCAAGTTTAATCAAGCCCAATGGGGAGTACCTGAAACATAACGCCTCAGAGCATCAATGTTTAAATGCACCAACTTACTTTATAATAAAATTATATGCACTGAATAAATCACATCTATGTCGTTGAACATTACACACCAGTGTGCCTAAATGTCAAAAGGCACACTGAAGTAGGGTAAATAAAAAAAATACCAAATTGATTTTCATTTTATAGTGCATCCCATGCTTCCAAACTCTCAAGCAAGCATTGGTGCTCCCATTTCTTCTTAAGATGCCATGTTTCTAGTGCTCTACATCGACTTGAATAGCTCCATTGGTGGATTCCACACATTTCCAAATTTTGGAAAATACCACAAATTTTCATTTCATCTCAATGGTGCAACTAGGCCTCCTCGGGACAGAAGAGACC
The DNA here is from genome assembly GCA_010110895.2 of Picea sitchensis. Classification (NCBI taxonomy): domain Eukaryota; kingdom Viridiplantae; phylum Streptophyta; class Pinopsida; order Pinales; family Pinaceae; genus Picea; species Picea sitchensis. The sequence goes on along the minus strand of SNQJ01S0121582.1, from coordinate 37,950 downwards.
AGGTAAATTATTTATTATCTTCCACTACAAGGAGAATGCCTTCTTACAGAGGTTTTTACAGAATCTTCCCGAAAGATTCTTCCCTTAGCTGTTTATAGCGGAGGTTGTTAGGGGAGACGGGCGAGTGAAGGTTTTTATTTCGGTGCAAATTTATGGCACATACACACTAATTCACATCTAAAAACTACCACACCAGTGCTTAAATGTTCAAACACCCCATCAATATTCATAGCGAAGGTGGGTCACGAGAGATTTTTGCAAAGATTTTTTTAATTGGTTCGCCTTTCAAGAACCGATTCACCAGACCGTTCATGAACAATAATGCCCTAGTGCATCCATGTTATAGTAGCACCCCCATACAATATAATAAAATTACATGCACCAAATAAATCACACCGGTGTCATTGAACAACACACACTAGTGTGACTAGTTGTTTAAAGGTACACTGAGGTAGGGTAAATAAAAAAAATTACCAAACTGATTTTCATTGCTACAATTGATATCATGCTTTGAAACTCTCAAGAAAGCACTAGTGCTCACCATTTTTCCTAATACGCCCCATTTCCAGTGCTCTACATTGACTTGGATAGATCCATTGTTGGATTCCACACATTTCCAAATTTTGGAAATTACCAAAAAAATTGATTTCCTCGCAATGATGCAATCATGCATCCTCGAGACAAAAAAATGAAGATGAATTATTATTACCTTCCTATTTTCATTTTCATCCAATCAAAATTACAATTTAGCTTGAAATTTAGCATTTTTTTCAAAAAACAATTTCAATTTCGAGTGGTGTGCCTTAACAGTTTGGCTCGCCCCGAAGCAGTGTGTACTGTGTTAAATACACAGTGAGCATCACAGTCGATGCATCTATATATGTCCACACTGATGTCATTCAAGATATCACATCATAATAAATTGCCAAGAAACAAAGTGGTGCATCCTTCGGAATGCCCTGACACTAGCACAAAATGGGATTATACCCGCACCGGTGCATTACACTTCATTAACCTCACCGCTAGCTCAATGATATGTAAAATTTAACCTAGCAGTGCACGAAGTTTAATCAATCATCCAAGGGTGTACCCAAAACATAATGACCTGGAGATTCAATGTTTAAACGCACCACCACACTTTATAATAAAATTATATGCATCGAATAAATCCCATCGATGTCGTTGCACATTACGCCTCGATGCGCCTAAATGTCAAAAATGCACCAAAGCAGGGTAAATTAAAAAAAATATTACCAAACCAATTTTCATTGTTCCAGCACATATAGTTCTTCCAAACTCTCAAGCAAGCATTAGTGCTAGCCTTTCTTCCTAAGACACCATGTTTCCAATACTCTACACTAACTTGAATAGCTCCATTGGTGGATTCCACACATTTCCAAATTTTGGAAATTACCACAAATTTTCATTTCATCTCAACGGTGAAACCATGCCTCCTCAAGACAGAAGAGACCAGGTGAATTATTTATTACCTTCCTATTTTCATTTTTATCCATTCAAAATTTTAATTTAGTTTGAAATTTGTGATTTTTTTTTTATTTTTTTTCAATTTCGCACGAAGCTTTTGAATGGTTTGGCTCACCTCGAAGCAGTGTGTACTATGTTAAATAAACAGTGAGTACCACCTCCGGTGTTCTACATAATGTACGCACCAGTGTCGTTCACTCAAGTGCACCACGATGAATTATTAGAAGCAAAGAGGTGCATCATTCATAATGCCTCGAAACTAGGGCACAATGGGCTTCTACCCACACTGACACATTTCAATTCATTAAATGTACCTCTAGCTCAATGATATATAAAATTTAACCTAGAGGTACACCAATTCTAACCAACAGCACCGGGGCATACCTGAAAAATAACTCCACGATGCATCAATGTTCAAACGCACTGCCATACTTTATAAAAAACATACACGCACAGAACAAATCACTTTGGTGTCGTTTAACATTATGCACCACTATAATTCACTCAAATAATGACACTGTTAACATAATGATTTATACAATTTAAAATAGCAATGAAACCATTGTAATCCCATGCACCGGTACTGTATATAGAAACACACCAGGACATTTATTTCTCGATTTTTCATTGTAGGGCATCTAATTGGACACCTCGTTCTCAGAGCTCTATCCTTTACAATGAGGTGCATCCTTCAAAATTCCCTGAAACCAGTGCACAATGGGATTCTACCTGCACCGACACATTTAACTTCATTAACTGCATCGCTGGCTCAACGTTATATGAAAGTTTAACCTAGCGGTCCACCAATTTTAACCAACCATACCAATGTGAACCTGACACATAATTCCCCAACACATCAATGTTCAAACACACCACCATAATTTATAAAAAAATAAACGCACCAAATAAATCACACTGGTGTCATTTAACATCACCCACTGGTACACTTCACTTAACTAACAACACTGCTAACATAACAATTTATAAAATTTAACGTAGTGGTGCAACCATTGTAATCCAACACACCAATACTGTATACAGAAACACATCAGGACATATATTTCCTGAATTTTCATAGAGGGACATCTAATTGGACGCCTCGTTCCCAATGCTCTATCCTTTACAATGCACTAAGGTACAAAACATCAGTGCTCCACTATCACGGTGGTGCTGGTGCGTTAATAGTAACTCGACGCACTGCTTCAACTGTGATAATGAAGTTTAGCTTAGCAGTGCCCATCAATCCACCAAACGTACAGGTGTTGTAAAGACAACGTCACTGGTAGACAACATGTTGGTGCTCTAGTAGACATGGCACACCGGTGCATTCAGTTTAACAAAGGGTGTCGTGGATTTGTGCGATATAAATTTTAGCGTTGTGGTGCGTCTTTGTTAACGAGATGAACCAATGTTAAAATCACTGATTTGGTGCAGATAGTCCTATGGGATCCACCTCTTAGCGGTGCTATTGTTTTGAGATAGTGCACCAACTGCGGGATGAATGCACTATTGGAGGTGCACTGATTTATTTTATAGATTTTTTTGCAAAAGAAAAAATAATTTTGGATTTCTTTAAATACACGTCATTTATATATGTACTTGTTTTATAATTTCAATTTATTTTATATTTATATATGTGCCTAACAATATTTGTATGTGGATAAGAGACGATGACAATGAGAGTAGGAGGAGGTGGGTCGATGATAGGTCGAGATATATGCTTTTGTGCATGAGTGGGAGGTGAAGGAGAGGGATAGGGAGGCTTACCCTCACCCTATTCCACAACATACTCATGACCTTTTGATGGATATTGGTCTCTTGAATTTTTTTCAGGAAGGTAGATCCCTTAGGGGGAACTCTGCATTGTTACAATAGTTGATCTGTCATTGGGATCATGCGAGACATGGGTTCAGGGTCAGTCACGATATGTGGTATATTCATCCCACAAAGTAGGATGTCTATTTCATCACTGGGTTGTCTAGGAGGCGAGTGTATTTTCTCCATTTCCTTGCACTACCTCCTGATGTTGCGGGGGAGACCCAACTGACATATGTGCAGAGATATGTTAGTCTGGATATTCCTTCGGATTTAGAGTTCCATGTTAAAGGTGGTCAGTTGTGGATATGTGAATCTGAGAAAGAGGACGTTAGGTTTATGTGTTATATGCTCTCGTCACTGTCACAATATAGCTCTGATGGGAAACACATTAAATTCCTTATGTTGTATTATGTAGATAGTTTATTGTGGGATCCCCGATTGATTAGGTGGGCATATGTTTTTTTGAGACATTTTTGTCATGCATTAGATCATTGTCGCTCTGTTTTGTCTAAGACGAGATTCTTCCCATTACCATATGAGTTGTATACACTATTTTTTGAGAGGGTTCATGCCACTCGGCCAACGGTACCCCACTTTCCTTCTAGGCATATGTTTGATACACGTATGTGCATGTGGGGGCAATTGATGCCCAAGAGGGACCATTATGAGTTTCTCATTATTCTAGTGGGAAGGCTAGTATTTGATTTATTGTCTAGCGAGGATGATAATGTCCTTGATATTGCAGAGTACCCGTATGCAGAGATATATTGGAGAGGATGTCCAAACATCCAATTTATAACAAATAAGAGAGGTAATATTATTGTTATGTTATACCAAAACGTAGAACCTTAACACTAAGCGTTTATCACCTTGCAACAACATGCATATCAACCATCTTAGAATGGATTAATTCTCAACTGAACATGAAAATTTATCTAGGCCTGTAATTTCTAAGTTTCGTCCTTTCATATGGCCCTTATTGATCACAACTTCCGATTTTGAATTTATGAAGATGTATGTATTACATGTGTATATGTTCACCTTATCTTATTTTTTTGTGATTCACAACCTGCGTTGAATCCAATTTTGATTTTGTCAAGATGTATGTATTACCTAGGTGTATGGATTTTTTTTATTTTTTTTTTCTGTGATTCACAACCCGCGTTGACTGTGATTTTGATTTTGTGAAGGATGTCTGTATTACGTGGTTATATGTTCACCTTTTTTTTTGTTGTGATTTAGAACCTGCGTCGACTCCAATTTTGATTTTGTGAAGATGCATGGTTTTAAAGTCAAAAAAACAAAATTGAGAAGTTCACATTGCTTCCTTGCTATTTAAAAAGTTGATACTTTCTTTTCAATTAAAAAGTTGATATCTTTCTTTTCTAATATGTTGCCAGTTTCAATTGTAGAACAACGCGCAGGTTTCATTGTGCATTTTCAAGAAAGAAAAAAATGTAATTTATTAAATGTTTATAACATTAATGTGTTCCAAATATTTTTTTTATTTTTTATAATAACCATGTTTTTTACCATTTTTAAAATTAGTAATGTTTATGTGATGAATAGAGAATTAAATTAATTATTTTTTAAATTTTAATATGATAGAAATGAAATTTCTAATGATTATAGGTTTTTAAGTCAAAATCAAACTTTATAAAGTTATGTTTTATATTATTAAAAGTAGGGAATGTTAAAAAGAAATCTTGTTCATTCTCAAACCATTTTTCTTAACAAATTTTACAATTTGGTATATCACTAAGTGTTTTCCAACAAACTTCACTAGTTAAAATTGTAACTTCTATGTAATGATTCACTAGTTAAAGTTGTAACTTCTATGTAATGATTTGAGCATTCAACCCTCGTACACTAGATTCCAGTTACTTTATCGATTTTGGGTCCTTCCCAAGAGTGTATAGTTTACTCCCACTATCTTCACATTGAAACAAATCATCATATTCCTTGAGAGTGTCATATTTTCCAGATCTACTCCTTACAACTTGACACTAGAGGACCATTTTATATTCCAATGCTAGATTATCCACTCTAATATTAGAGGACACTTCTTGTGTCTCTTCAAATATTCACTTAGTTCTCTCCAAACACTGGTGGCTTATGAGGACCACATATGCTTTGCCCTCTTTCTCCCCGAGATATTTGACCTTCATCAACAACTTACAAAAGGCTATTGATTACTTATTACTACTAAATCTTTCACACTAATAAAAAGCGGTCCCATGGCCAACTTCTAAACTCATGTGATAGACTTGCAAGGTGTCATAGACATAATAATGATCGTGGTCTCATAACCATTAGTCATTTATTTTTATCCTTGAATGTTCAAAGCACTTCTTTAAAGTAACATGTCTCGTTGAGAGAAACCTTAAATCAATCTTAATCTTATATTTATCATGTCCATAAAAATCACATTTATAGAAGTGCAACCTTTTCTTGAAAGTTTTGTATTCTATAAAAAAAAAAAAAGTTTTTGTTTATCAAAATATAATCTCATAACTTAATAAATATAAAATTAAATAAATATAATCATAATTTTCTTTTAAATAAGTTACAGAATTATTTTGAAAAGGGAAAGTAACTATTTTGAGAAGGGAAAGTAACGCTACCAACTATCTTACTTTAAAATTAAATAACAAGTATAAAGACATATTATATGAATGGTTCTAGAATTTAGATATTTAGTGAGATTGAGCTTGGGAAAGTAACAATATCAACTATTTTACTTTAAAATTAGATAGCAAGCATAAAGACATATTACATGAATGGTTCTTTTAAATAAGTTACAGAATTAGTTTGAGAAGGGAAAGTAACAATACCAACTATCTTACTTTAAAATTAAATAACAAGTATAAAGACATATTATATGAATTGTTATAAAATTTAGATATTTAGTGATATTGAGCTTGGGAAAGTAACAATATCAACTATCTTACTTTAAAATTAGATAACAAGTATAAAGACACATTACATGAATGGTTCTTTTAAATAAGTTACAGAATTATTTTGAGAAGGGAAAGTAACAATACCAACTATCTTACTTTAAAATTAAATAACAAGTATAAAGACATATTATATGAATGGTTCTAGAATTTAGATATTTAGTGAGATTGAGCTTGGAAAAGTAACAATATCAACTATCTTACTTTAAAATTAGATAACAAGTATAAAAACATATTACATGAATGGTTCTAGAATTTAAATATTTAGTGAGATTGAATTTTTTCAAAATGTGAAAATACAAAATTATTTAATTCACTACTTTATATATATATATATATATATATATATATAAATATAATTTTTTTGTTATAATATTTTTATTAGAAGTTATATAAAATCATTTATTTACATAAAATTAACCAAATATTTCATTAAAACTTGGATTTTTTACAATATTTTTATTATTATTTATATTTTTTTTTATTAGACACTAAGTTCAAAGGGTATGTATTCGTCATTTTTTTTTGCTATAATAATATTATTATTAACTATAAAAAAATCAAATTTATATAATGTTTGAGAAAATATTCTACTATAAATTACATTCCTTACATTATTTTGATTATTATTTATATCAATATTAAACTTAAGTTCATATCTTCCCTTTTGAGAAAGCTTAATAACGATGATGAGCCCTAATCACATTAATAGTTGCCCCTCATGCATTTAAGTAGATAGGATGGGAATTTAATATGAAAGGTTAGTACTTATAAAGGAAATAGGTCATCCATTACCTTCAATATCCTTCTACGTTAAAATTATTGCAAGAGAATGATTAAACACAAATGTATAAAGAAGACATACATGATTAAAATCAGAATTGTGCAACACCAAAGCATTGGAAATTACAACTTTGATTTTCTCAAAGGATTCCTTCTCTTCTTTATTCCACTTAAATTCTACATCCTTCTTGAACATTTTCTGCAATGACTTTAGGATTTCAGCGAAATCAAGAATGAATTTGCATATAAAAATGATCTTCCTAAAGAAGATTGCATAACCTTTTCATTATATGGAAAGGGTAACTAAGATATGAATTTAACTCAATCAGAATCTATGGTTATACCCTCTTTTTCAATTATATTTCCTAGTTGTTTGCCTTCAGTGACTACGAAAATACTCTTCTTCGGATTGAGCGAGATCTCATACTTCAGACACATTTCTTTTTTTATATAAGTAAGCTATGATATTAATATGAATAAAGATTACATATGGACATACATGAGAATTTCAACATTTGCAGTCCCACAGAGACCATGATAGTCTCCAAGGCTCAAAACTCAAAAGCTAAAAGTAGTCCCTGCCCCTTATGGGAAACCAAGCCTTAACCAAACTAAAAATATCATACTTAGTTAGATTATGTCTTTCATTACTTGAAGTTGTCTCTGAAAGCCTAGATAGAATAAAATTAGTAAGATATGCAGAGAACAAGATGTCATTGTTCATGATGAATCTGGGGGCTGGTGAGGTCTGTTGTCTCTTGTCGAGTAGCACCTTTTGAAGACTCGGTCTCACCATAATTTCTGGCAGGTGGGGTGAAGTTTCCACCTCATGGCCAACCAAGTGATAACCTCAAACATATAGCCACACTGAATTTCCAATGCTTCATGCCTACTCTTCAGCGGACGAAAGTCTTTCTCCTTNAAGACTCGGTCTCACCATAATTTCTGGCAGGTGGGGTGAAGTTTCCACCTCATGGCCAACCAAGTGATAACCTCAAACATATAGCCACACTGAATTTCCAATGCTTCATGCCTACTCTTCAGCGGACGAAAGTCTTTCTCCTTAGGGAGCATTCCTATGGACACCATAGTCTTGGCGTGCCAATATAATTCAAGGGTTCTGTAAAACTTTGAGTTTCAAGACCGGGTGTGCATCCCATATCTGGAATAAATATTCCAATCTGAGCCTCCACATCCTTTTTTTTTTTTTTGTAAGTAAGAGATTTTATATATAAAGAGCCTTCAAAATCCAGACCAGAGTTACAGAAGCTTGAAAACAACCGTGCTGTAGTTACTGAACTGCCCCAGGAAAGGGGAAACCAGTTCAGCCAGCCGGCTAAGTCTAGAAATTTTACAGTTTAACAGTCTTAGATAAACAAAGCTAATCTGACTAGGCTACAGCTAAGAAAATAAACTAGTAAAAAGATTAGATCCCCAGTGGGGTTAGACACTTGGCAAATAACCTGGCTAGGTGGCTTGGTATGCCGCGTCCCAAGGTTCCTCTTCGACAGGCGTCCCTTTCCCTTCCATTTGCATGTCAGCATCCAAGTTTCCCTCTTCCAGGTTAGCAGCTGGCAGAGTGTCTCCGGGTGGATTGTGTGCATGGACGCCCATAGCTGCCGCAACCTCCGTGTCCTCGTGCGTGGCCTGCACCAAGTTGTCACCTTTTGGCTGTTGCACCTGTTCATTCCTATCGACGGGCTTTGCATGGGGTAGCTCTGTTGCTCCCGCGGCTTCTGGAGTGGAGTGGAAAGCCCCCTGGAAGGTGGAAAGGATCTGAAGGAGAGCCGAGGTCTTCCCATCCAATAGCTACAGTAAGAAATGAAGGTCCTCCAATCCTTGCCGGAGCTCAAAAACCAGCGCATAGAGGATGGCCAGGCTGTCCTCCAGCTGCGAGTCTGGGATGGAGTCAGTAGAAGAGTGCGACATGTGCTGGGC
>SNQJ01S0121582.1:12785-28955 GCA_010110895.2 Picea sitchensis | reverse complement strand
GGGGGGGGGGGGGGGGCAGGCTGCCGGTGCAAAAGAAGACCCGCTGGCTAGGGAAATCGAAGGAACTGTGGGAAATCGTGAGAGAGATCGCAACGAGCTGTCGGCAATGACCAGACCTTCAAACCGGGAGGCAGGCGGGGTGGAGGTGGTGAGAACTTCCAGCTCAGGTTGCGAGGAGTGTGTAGAGGGCGAGCCAGGGGGAGAAATAGATACTCAAGGCTGAGGAGGATGCCATGGATATCCTCTCCTTGGCCTCCCTCTTTGCTGTGACATTCTGAGCTCGCAGGTAAGGCAAAACTGAGAGGAGAGTCCCAGATGGACGTGGAGAGCCTGGAGAAGCCCGAAGGCGGTGAGCACCATGGAGGATGGAAACCAGAGTAAGCCAGGTCTGGGCGGTTGAGGGATAAGAGGGTCGGGACGCATGCGAGGGTTAATGGCGCCTGCAAACAGAGAAGCCATGGAGGAGACAACAATGGGAGTCGGGCGCACCAGCGTTAATGGTGCAGTGGACGTCGTAAAGGCGATTAAATGCATGGATTAGATGGTGGGGCTTGGCACGAGCCCGACACATGGTCCCCTACCACGCTCGCCTGTACGCTCCTCCTCATCCCGCCATGTGGCCCGCACTAACACCCCATCCGGGGTTGAGCCTCCACATCTTCATCTTCATAAAACTATCAAATTTTCCTAACTTCTTCCTCAATCTCACACATCCTGACTTTATGAGCCTCATGGACATAATCCTCATATAACTTGGTTGCTTAAATGGTTTCTTTCACAACACGGGGGGATGAACAGAGAGGGAAAGAAGGATTTCGTCCTCTCTGGGCCATTTCTAAACAAGCAAATGGGAGAAGTACACCAACAATAGGTGTTCGAGAATTAAACTGGCAGCAGAGCAGGATACTCATAGAACTAGGAAAGAGTAGATCGATGTTGTTGAGCCAAACCCTTGTGTTTATAACTAGGAGAGAGCCCCAATTGAAGTCCCACTTAGCATACTTTACCAGGTGAGTCATGAGGGGTAAATTGATTGTTGATCGTGGGATATTCACGATAATTATGCAATGCAGGGAACCCTCCTTCATTTCTACCATCATTCCCAAACCTGGAGACTGTATGACCTTCATCGTTTTTGTGTGAGAGAGGGGGAGGAATGAGACCATTATCGAACCTTGTATACACATAATAACCTTCCATACCATCAAACCGTGATGAGACGTTGACATGACCTAGGGTAGCATTCTGGGAAACATCTAGAGTGACAACTGGATAATAATGTTGGCTCATTGTCGTCATTTGAATGTGTGGGTGAGGTATCTCCTTTATTGTACCCCCCATGTTTTCATGATTCTTGACGAACACCCCATCCAAGGTACTTCAGACATGTTTCAAAAATCTATGTTAGATGTGAAATATGATCTACTATGTTCTTTGAGTACATAGTTACATCATCCATATTAACAATGAAATTATGGTTAATCAAACTACGAAAGGAAATGTCAATTTTGTTGATGTTTTGGTCGCTGCAGAGGTATTTTCCTCTTAAACAACTTATCTTAGAGAAGAAGAAGATTCCAAGAAGTCAAAGGAATACCATTGAACAGTTGAAGAACACCCCAGAAAATAATAAAGTAAAATAGAAGACCACAAAAGATAACTCAACCCACAGGAAATAATAATAAAGTGGAAATATATTTTCCAGGAAGAGAAGTCAACCCACAGAAATAATAAATACCCATAATAAGAATTCAGCCCAAACATGCGCCCAGATTAGTATAAGTACTAATATGGGTTAGTTCATTTGCACAGTCAAGGAGTTATCCCTCTGGAGTGTGCACTAGGCAGTTGCAGTTGTAGCTGCAACTGTAGTTTCGCTATTTCTGGTTTTTGGTCCTCTTGGAGAGCGTGCCCACTTTGGGGAAGGATATTCTTGGTGGTTCTTGGTGATATTTCTTATGCACTACCTCTGGAAGATTTGCGCTAAGGTTGTGTGGTGCTTCCTAGTTTCTTAGTGCCAGTTGCAATAGCAGTTGCAGTTACAGTAGCAGTTGCAATAACAGTTGCAGATGCAGTAGCAACTGCAGCTGCAATTACTAGTTGTGCCAGTTCTGTGGTGTGCTAGTGATGCGCCTATATTCCGCCAGTTCTATGGTGACTCAGTTGTCTACCCTCACTAGGGTTTGAAAATAATAAGAGATAAGTATTCGGTTATTCATTTTTTGTTTTCTCTTGTGATTATAGCAGGTTCGTGGTTGTATTGGAATATTCTCTCTAAGAAAAGTTGGTTGGGTTTTTCCTCGAGTCTGGGGTTTTCCCAAGATAAATCTTTGTGTCCTCTTGTGCTTGTTTATATTGTTCTTATATACATAAGTATATGATTATTGAATGTTAAACGAAGATTAAAATACTATGGTAAATCTAATGTTAACAAAACTAATGAAAATCTAACATGGAATCAGAGTAGGTTTCCTTCAGAACAGTCTAACTGCTAGAAGGAAGATCGTAACATTTGCCACATTGCTGAGATTTGTCGTTGCACATGCAACTTGTCGCTACATAGTTTTCTTTGTCAAGATCGTTGATCACTTGTTATAAATTTGATTGGGAAAAAATCCACCTCTGATCAACTCACCCTACTCTAACGCACCTATTGCACTTCTCAGATTGACTTTCCATCAAAATTAAATTTTTAGGGTTTTAGGCTTGTTGACATTTTCTTAGACATTGAACCTTCTAATTCAGATTTCTAACCTTTTCTTATTGATGTAATGTCTCATATTAGAAGACAAAGTTGGATGGTGTGATTATATATAATATGAGGGTGTTTGTAGGAGACGTACACTTGGAAAAAAGACATTTATCCAAGAAGTAACAGTACATCAAAGGGATCTTAGATCTAGTGCACTCAGAGGAAGCCCAATAGTTGGAGGCAACAATGATGATGTCTCCTACAATATAGAACAACTCAAATGGGATAGCATTAGCTAGACTCCAGTTTTTCATATCATGTTTGATATGTTATATTTTCGCAGCCTAAGTAAGTGTTGTAACTAGAATAACATTCTTTAAAGTTCTATTATTGCTATTGCTATCAAATGTTTAGTAACACTTGAATATTGTTGGTATTATGATCATTAAGTAAAATCTCATTGTTCAGTATTAATGATGCACTTTTTTACAAGATAAATTGATCTCCTCTAGGAGATGTTATTAGTTGTTGACCTTGTCCCATGCAGGTTATCTTGTAAATACCATGGAGGTTACCATGGAGATATTGTTCTTCTTGTTTCTTGTTCCGGGAAAGTTACCATGGAGGAATGATTGGTCATAACACTGGAAGAGTATTGTTCTTATTTATTGTTTTTTGTTTTGGCTCTTGTTCCAGGAAGGTCACAAGTGATAGCTCTAAGAAGGATCTACTGTGACGATTGTTCCCGTTCTTATTTTTATTATTATGATAAGAGTATTATTCTTGTATGTTTTTTCCCCTTGTTGTTGCTCTTGTTCTGGGTAGGTCACATGTGATAATTCTAAGAGGGAGCTATAGTGACGGTTGTAGGAGGAAACATATTATATGGTCTCTAGTTTGAGACATGGAGCAAACTATCCAGATAAGAAGTTGTATACACGGTTGTATACATCCATGTACCGAAGAGGAAGAGTTAGTAGAGCCAGAAGGGCCTACATAGAATCATTGCAGTGACCAGGAAGAGACCAACATGGTCTCGTGATACTTTACAGGATGCAAAGGGGATATAGATATATGGCATTGATGAGCCATGTCATGAGGAGGATAATATGGCTCCACCAGTGGTGAGCTTCATAGGGATAATGCATACTCAGAGTGAGCCCGATATCATAGAGAGTCAATGGCTTATATACTTTTATTCAGAAATTATTCCTCCTCAGATTTAGATGGGAGAGAGAGATGTCTTCCAGGACTAACAGACTTAAGGAGGCTAGATCTAATCTTTAGAGGCTTCAAGGAGATATGAGATCTCCTGGGAGGATTCCCTTGTTTCAGTGCTAGAGGAGGAAGCCAGTAAAAAGGACTGGAATATGGATTTTTCCTTGGTTCAGAGACCAGAAGGGAAGTCATTGGTAACTTCCAAGTTGATATACAAGATCAAGCATGTTGAATATGGAAGCATAGAGATGTACAAAGCTTCATTTGTGGCCAGAGGATTCTCCCAACAAGAGGGAGAATATTATGTCGAGACACTTGCTCCAATATCCAGAAGAAGTGTACCTATATCAACCACAAGATACATGAGAAGGAGTTTCATGTATGAAAATTGAAGAAGGATTTGTACGAGCCTAAGTAGGAACCCAGGGCATGATATGCCAGATCAGACCATTACTTGATTATCTTAGGGATGGTTTCCCTTTGATCCTATATGTGGATGACCCATTTCTTACAAGGTATGATAAGCTCACAGATGGGTGCAATAGGGAACTCACTTCATATTTAGAGATGAAGGATCCGGATTTGATGGGATTGGAGGTGTGGCATAGACCGGATCAGATTTTCCTTAGCCAAGGAAAATATATTGTTGAGATACAGTAGAGATTCAGGATGATGGACTGCAAGTACATGGTCAAACCTATGATGACGAATATAAATATATTGAGTGATTCACATGATGTACAGACAACTGATTGGATCCTTAATGTACTTGGTTAACACTAGGTCGAACATATGTTTTGCAGTGAATGTTTTGAGTCAGTACACGATTGAACCTAGACATGTACATTGGATGGCAGTAAAACATATGTTGAGGTATCTGCGTGGTACGATTGGATATGGATTGAGATATTTCTAAGATGGAGATGTGAAGTTGTAGGGATACACAAACTATGACTAGGCAGGGAGTGCAGTGGACCAGAAGAGTACATCCGAATGCTACTTCAGTTTGGGATCAGGTATGATCTCATGGTTGAGAAGGAAGCAAACATAAGTGGAACTTAATAAAACAGAGGCAAAGTATATTGAAGCTAGTATTTCAAGTTGTGAAGCAATGTGGCTTGGGAAGCTGCTTGCAGGGATATTTGATATAGAGTTAGAGCCACCTTTGATACATTGTGACAATCAAAGTTGTGTGAATCATATAGAGATAAAATATTATTACATATGAGACATGGTGCAGAGAGGATATGTGGAGCTTTGGTACATATCCAGAGATGAGAAGATAGCATACATTATCACCAAGCCTCTATCTAGAGTGAAGTATGAGTACTTTAGAGACAACCTTGGCGTGATGCAGAATGTACACCCTCGTTGAGAGGGAGGTGTGTTGTTTCTCCTCCTGATGTCTAACCCCTCTGGACAAGGGTTACCTAGATCATCCATGTGAGATGAATATGGGGGTAATGCACTGTCGAAACTGATGAGAGAAGAAACATCACATGCATAGTCTTGAGGACTATGGGAGTAGCTTCATGCTACTGGATGAGACTATAATTATGGTTGATGGCATTGTAGTATTTGTGTGCTACTAGATGATTACTGCATAGTTCTAGAGACATCGACTACGACTATGGTTGATGGCATTGTAGTAGTTGTGTGCTACTAGCTAATTGATACATAGTTATAGAGGCCATGACTATGACTGATGGAATTGTAGTAGTTGTATGCTACTAGTTGATTGTTTCATAGTCATGGGGATTTTAGACTATGATTATGGTTGATGGCATGGTAGTAGCTATGTGCTACTAGTTTATTTATGCATAATCATAGATACTGTTGGACTGCATGGTGGTAGCTTGTGTAGCTACCAATTGATTGTAGGATATGACTATGATTGATGGCATGGTAGTAGTTATGTGCTACTAGTTGATTGTTGCATAGTCAGAGTTTTTTACTATGGTTGATGTCATGGTAGTAATTGTGTGCTACTGGTTAATTTTTGCATAGTCAAAGAGATCATGACTATGGTTGATGGCATGGTAGTAGCTTAGTTCTACTAGTTGATTGTTGCATAGTCATGAGAGACTATTGGATAACATGGTAGTATCTTAGTGCTACTATTTGATTGATATTTAGTCGTGACAACGTGGGGGCAACTTTGTGCTACTGGTTGATTGTTGGAGAGAATGGTAGTAGTTGTGTGCTACTATTTGATTGCAACACAATCAAGAGGACTATGGAAGTAGTTGTATACTATTGAAATACGACAATAGTTGTGTACTCTTGGATAGTATGGGTAGTTGTGTGCTATTGGATGATTACAACATAGTCTTGGAGACCGTAACAGACGATTTGAGCTATCGATGGCATGGACGTAGTAGTTGTGTTCTACTAGTTCATTGTAGAGTAGTAAGTGGAATACTATATGAATACATCATGGAAAGATACCTCCCTAGCTACGAGGGAGTGTTGATGTTTTGGTATTTGTGGGAGGTATTATCCTCCTAGACAACTTTTCTTAGAGAAGAAGAAGATTCCAAGAACTCAAAGGAAGACAATTGAATAGTTGAAGAACACCTCAGAAAATAATAAAGTAAAATAGAAGACCACAAAAGATAATTCAACCCACAGGAAATAATAATAAAGTGGAAATATAATTTCCAGTAAGAGAAGTCGGCCCACAGAAAAAATAAAGACCCAAAATAAGAAGACAGCCCAGAAAAGTGCCCATATTAGTATAGATACTAATCTGGGTCAGTTCATTTGTACAATCAGGCAGTTCTCCTTCTTTAATGCGCACTAGGCAATTGCAACTACATCTGCAACTGTAGTTTCACAATTTCTCATTTATGGTCCTCTTGGAGAGTGCGCCACACTTGGAGAAGGATATTCTTGGTGGTTCTTGGTGATGTCTCTTGTGCGCTACCTCTGGAATGTCGATATTTTCTGTAATTTCAGAAGTTATTCCTAAGTGTAATTGTGAAAGGATTTATTGATAAGTCATGTCTTTTAGAGTATAAATAGAGGTTATATCGAGTCATTTTGACATCATTAATCGAACCTAAGTACAAGAGAGTAGTGCACAGTTATCTAGGAGGCAATTCTTGGTTTGTTTCTAGGTCACTTTGGTATTGATTTCATGAAAGAGCATCGTGTGACATTGTACATGTTGGAGGAATCTATACTGAGGAAAGTTTGCAGGGTTTTCTCCCCCTTGAGGGTTTCCCTGAGGATATATATTATTGTTTTACGGATATCGATCTTTCAGTTGTGATCCTTTTTCATATTAAATAATAATAAAAGAATATAATACTTTAATTGTTGGAAAAACATAAAAAAATCAACATTGTATCAGAGCAGGCTTGAAAAAGAAGATTTTCCGCAGATTTTTGGAAGTGTTTTGGAAAACTAACTTCACCTTCCCAGGCAGGATGACTACCGTCACCAAAATTGACGAGAAGCTGGAAGGAGTAGATAAATTCCGAGCATGGAAGTACAGAGTAGGCCTCCTTCTCGAAGAACGTGATTTAGAAAGATTTATTGAGAAGGAAGTTCTAGAACCAGGGGTAGATGAGGCCAAGGAAAAGCATAAAAAGAACCAGGCCATGGCTAAGAGGATTATTGCAGACTCAATCAAGGATCATATAATCCATCATGTTTCTCCGTTAAAATATCTAAAGAAGATGATGGATGAATTGACTTAGCTATTTGAAGGAAAAACATCAAGAAAAGGATGACATTGAAGACCCGGATGAAGAATGTGAAGCTTCAAGATTCAAAGTCCACTCACTCTTATTTCTTGAGAGTGAACCAAATCAAGGAATAGATTGAAGCTATTGGAGACATTGTTGATGAAGCAGAAATGGTGATGACCACCTTGAATGGTATCCCAAGTTCATGGGACTCATTCATTCAAGGAATATTCTCAAGGAGGAAGATAATCGAGTTTAGCAGATTATGGGAAGAATGCACTCAAGAGGAAGCAAGGCCGGTAGAAAGAGAAGAGAAATTGGGGGATGATGATCAAGCTTTAGCTACTCATACAAGGAAAGGAAAGAGTAAGAAGGAACCCTCATCCCAAAATAAACCTCAAAAGTCGAACAAGAATCAAAGAGACTATTCAAATGTGATGTGTTTCTGTTGTGAAAAGTTGGGACACGTTGCAAAATTTTGTCCCCTTATTCTTAAACTAAAATAAAAGGAAAAGGGAAAGAGACATCATTCTCATGTCGTTGAATATGATGAACCATCGCAGAAAATTTCAATAGAATATGATTCAAGTAATGATGACTACGTCCTAATATCAACTCTCACAGGAACAATCACCCCTGGAAATGATACTTGGTTGGTGGATAACGGTGCTTATAAGCACATGACAGGGTATAAAGGTTCTCTGTCAAACTTGATTCATAAAGACTCACCTCATAATGTGAAGTTGGGTGATGATTATCAGTATCAAATCAAAGGAGTAGGAGAGGCCTCCAACAAACTAGATTCTAGGAAGGAAATGAGGATGAAGGACATGCTTTATGTACCAGGTTTGAAGAAGAACCTTCTCTCGATTTCAACTTTGGATGAGAATGGTTTCAGGTTTTCATTTGTATATGGAGAAGTTCTCATGTGTCCAAAATGAAATATGTTTGATGATGCAATTGTTATATGTGTCCAAGAAGGAGGACTGTATAAATTAAAGGGACACTCAGATTCAGAATTGATTCATGACACTGTGAATTCAAGTGATCTATGGCATAGGCGATTTTCCCACATACACTACAAAGCTTTACCAATCGTGAGCAAGATGGTAACATGACTACTAGAGATTCAGGTGAATATAAATGGCGTGTGAAAATGTTGTGCACAAGAAAATAATGTGAAGAACCCCTTTATAAGCAGTGGTAGCAGAGCCAAACGAGTCTTGGATATTGTACACTTGGAAATATTTGAACCGATGTTAGCATCGTCACTCGGTGGGTACATATATTATGTATCTTTTATTGATGATTACTCACACAAAACTTGGATTTACTTCTTGAATTCAAAAGGTGAAGTATTTGGTAAGTTCAAGGAATTCAAGGTGCTAGTAGAAAACCTAACAGAAAGGAAGATAAAGATGTTGAGATCATACAATGGAGGATAATTCATCTCAGATTAATTCTCATATTTCTGCAAAGAAAATGGGATTAAGAGGGAGCTCTCTACTCCCTATAATTCAAAACAAAATGGAGTGGAAAAGAGAAAGAATCAAATGATTATGGAAGCAGTGAAGGCCATGATCCATCATCAAGATTTACCTATGTATCTATGGGAAATATTTGAGATGATAGAGGTGTACGTGTAGAACAGAAGTCCCCATCGAGTTCTTGAAAAAAAGACACTAGAGGAAATGTTTCTAGGAGATAATCTAGAGGTCAACCACCCGAGGATATTTGGTTTTCATGTATATGTGCATGTCCCCAAAGACAAGAGAACAAAGTTGGACCCATCTGGAAATAAAGGTACATTTTTTGGGTACAGTGACACATCGAGGGCCTACAGAGTATACATTCTTAGTCACCATAATATCAATATTATCATGGATTTCACCTTCGATGAGGATGTATCATTTTACAAGTCAAAGAAGGGTCATGCAGAGGAATATCATGACAAAGAGAATGGAGTTCCAAGATCCTTGGAGACAAGAGAAGTGGAAGTAGAGGAATCCATTCCCGAGGATCATGATATGGCCAAGCCATAGAGGCCTTTGGATAATTATAGACAAAAGAGAAGACTATCTTGGGAACACGAGCCCATCAAAGATGCAGAGAGATATGGTGCCCAGGATGGATCATCTAGAAAATTCAAGAAACCAAAATCGTATCTCGACTATGTGGAATTATTGTGTGATATCATTGATGGAGAGCCTGCTAGCTATGCAGAAGTTGCAAGAAAGAAAGAATGGAAGGATTCTATGGTCGAGGAATACCTGTCAACAGTGAAGAATGACATTTGGGATGTGGTTCCCAGACCCAAGGAAAAGTCAGTTGTGAGCTCCAAGTGGATATTCAAGACAAAGCATGTTGTAGATGGAAGCATTGAGAAATACAAGGCTATATTTGTAGCACGAGGATTTTCTCAGAAGGAAGGAATTGACTATGAGGATACTTTTTCTCCTGTGGAAAGGTATACTTCAATAAGGGATGTTCTTTCAATAGATACTATGATGAAATGGAAGGTTCATCAGATGGACTTGAAGATGACATTTTTGAATGGGGTAATAGAAGAAGAGGTTTACGTGGAACAACCACAAGGATTTGAGACAAATGATAGGGAGACACATATGTGCAGGTTAAAGAAGGCATTATATCAATTGAAGAAGGCACCGAGAGCATGGTATGGTCGAATTGATGGTTTTCTGATGAGCTTGGGATTTACTAAGAGAAGTGTAGATTCTAACCTTTACTTCAAGGTTGAGGATGATAGACCAATGATATTACTACTATATGTGGATGAATTGTTCTTAACAGGAGTGGAGAAGCTCATCACCGAGTGTAAGAGGAAATTCGTTACAGAGTTCGAAATGAAATACCTAGGTTTGATGCACTACTTTTTGGGTCTAGAGGTATGGCAGAGGAAGAATGAGATCTTCCTAAATCATGGAAAATATGATGTGGATATCCTGAATATGTTCAAGATGTTGGACTGTAAACCGATGGCATAAAATATGAATTTGTTGGATGATATGACTTTAAAGTTTGTGGATGAAACATTATACAGGAAGATGATTGGATCATTGATGTATTTGATGAATAAACGACCATATATATGTTTTATTGTGAACACCCTGAGTTAGTACATGGTTGATCCCATACATGTTCACCTGATTGCAATGAAACATGTGATGAGGTACCTTAAATGTACAATGGATTATGGGATCAAGTATGTTGCATACAGTGAGATCATTCAACTTGGATATTAGGATTCAGATTGGGCCGATAGTGTTGCAAACCGAAAAAGTACATTAGGATGTTGCTTCACTTTGGGATCTGGTATGATTTCATGGATCAGTAAGAAGTAGTCATGTGTAGCAATCAGTATGGTTGAGGCAAAGTATGTGGAAGCATGTGCAACAAGTCGTATAGTAGTGTGGATTCATAAATTGCTGACTGGATTATTCGATATTGCGATGGAGGCAACTTGTATCTTGTGCGACAACCAGAGTTATATAAATTTTTCATAGAACCCTATTTTTCATGATAAGTCGAAGCATATCGAAATCATGTATCACTATATCAGGGATATGGTGCAATAGGGAGTAGTTAGGCTCCAATATGTGGCTATCGATGAGCAGGTTGTAGATGTGTTGACAAATCCGTTGTCAAGGATGAAGTTCGAGTACTTCAGGGACAACCTTGATGTAGTCCTTCTTCAGAAGGAGTGATGGCTTTAGTTTTTATAGCAGGGTAGTGGATTTCATAATGACATGTTGTAGCTATTGGAGAGATACCCACCGGCCCTGGATGCATGCTGAAGAGATGAGGTACAAATTTTATCGTAGGGTATTGGATGTCATGCATAAGATAT
This sequence comes from Picea sitchensis, assembly GCA_010110895.2. NCBI lineage: Eukaryota > Viridiplantae > Streptophyta > Pinopsida > Pinales > Pinaceae > Picea > Picea sitchensis. Next base: position 17,485 of record SNQJ01S0121582.1, on the reverse strand, counting down.
CGGAGTTTTTTGCGGGAAACTGGATAGTATCATGATGACATGTTGTATCTATTATAGAGCTACCCCCCGACCCTAGATGCATGTTGTGAAGTCACTATGGATTTCCTATGATGTATAGATTCATGTGTACGACAATCAATGGTCATGAGCTTGTGTGGATGGTGACAGTGTTAGAGTCTGTGCCGGACATAATACCTTCCTCATTAAGAGGGAGTGTTGAGATTTGATGTAATTTCAAAAGTTATTCCTAAATTTAATTATGAAATGGTTTATTGATAAGTCACGTCTTTTAGGTATTTTAGAGTATAAATAGAGGTTATATCGAGTCATTTTGAGATCATTCATCGAACATAACTACAAGAGAGTAGTGCTCACTTATCTAGGAGGTTATTCTTGGTTCGTGTCTGGGTCTCTTTTGTCTTGATTTCATGAAAGAGCATTGTATGACATTGTACATGTTGGAGGAATATATACTGAGGAAAGTTTGAAAGGTTTTCTTCCCCTTGAGGGTTTCCATAAGGATATATCTTATTGTTCTGTGGATATATATCTTTCAATTGTTATCCCTTAACATATTAAATAACAATAAAAGAATATAATACTTTAACTGTTGGAAAAAACATAAAAACATCAACATGGAAGAGTTGCACTAAGGTTGTGTGGTGCTTCTCAGTTGCTTTGTGCCAATTGCATTAGCAGTTGCAGTTGTCGTTGTAGTAGCAAGTGAAATTGCAGTTACCAGTTGTGCTAGTTTTGTGGTGTGCTAGTGATGCACCTATTTTGCACCAGTTTTGTGGTGACTCAGTTGTCTACCCTCGCTAGGGTTTGAAAAGAATAAGAGATAAGTATTTGGTTCTTCATTGTTGGTTTTCTATTTTGATTAAATCATGTTCATGATTGTATTGGAATATTCTCTCTAAGAAAAGTTGGTTGTTTTTTTCCTCGACTTTGGGGCTTTCCCAGGATAAATATTTGTGTAATCTTGTGCTAGCTTATCTATCGCTTATATAATTTAGTATATGATTATTGAATGTTAAAAGAAGATTAAAATACTATGGTAAATCTAATGTTAACAAAACTAATGAAAATCCGACACATTTCTCTCTAGAAGGTAGCTCTCGCATTAGTGAGACCAAAATGCATTCTTTCGTAGGCCAAAGTTCTTCATTTTATTCTGGATGTAGTTTTAAGCATGTCTTCCTCAGTTAATAAAAACTAATTGTATCCTAAAAATCCATCAAGTAAGAAAAACATTCCAGATCCTAATACAAGATGCATGATTTAATCCATTGTTGGGACCAAATAGTTGTGTTTTTATGTTCAAGTTCCAAAAATCGACACACAAGTGAATTTTGAAATTATTTTTCCTAATTGGCACCATATTGGCCACCCAAGTTGAGTGTTGAAATTGGAAAACGATTTTACCTTTAGAATCTTTCTCAGCTCCTTCTACACTTGGGGCTTTAGAGAAGGATGTATTTTTCATAATTTTTTCTAGAAGGGAATGACATTCTTCTTCATAGGGATTGTGTGTTGATTTATACAAGAGTCATATGTTTCTAGGTCATCATACATCCATGCAAAAACATTCTGGTATGTTCTGAAGAGTTTTATGTAAGTTTTTTTTTTCACAACATCCAATGCCTAAATTTACATTTTTGGTATTCTCTTTCATTCCTAGGTTGATCACCTCATGCCCTAAGATTGAACTATTAGTTTTAACATTTGATGATCACTTAAAATTGTCTTGCAAGTCAAATAATTTTTTAATATTAACCACACCTTTTGGCATAGTATGGGTTATTGCTTTAGTTGGTTCTTCTTTATTTTTTCCAAAAAAAATTGTATTCCTTTTCATCTATGGCTACATCTTTGAAAGTTTATCGATTAGTGAGGAATTCAATGATCTTCTCATCACCTTAAAAATCCTTCCAGTTGGTAATGTTGTCTAGAAGTGAAGGTCAATAAAGAAACTCAATTGAAAACCTACTTGCCTCAAAATCCTCTAATGGAGTTAGCCTAGAGGCAACAATAGTTAAAGAATCAACTAATATGTTACCAAAGCGAGGAATAATAGAAATATTAAGGGCATCAAAGATTTAAATTAGCCTACATACTTCTTGTTGGTAATTCTTCAAGTGTGTGGAGTTGCAGTGTATAATGTTCTTTATTTTCCTTACAATTATATCAAGATCCCTATTTTTTTTTTTGAATTTTTAAATCTATGGCATTTTTTAGGCCATGTATAAGAGATTTAAAATGCCACACCTACATTAAATAAACCTATGTTTTCCTTGAAGATCTATGGTTAGACACCCTACTACGTCTCCTTCTTGGGATATGGATCCATTAAAGAACAATGACTAGATATTACTATTCTAAGATCAAATTTATCTATATTATTTACACTATGAACCATATTTACATTACCTACATCACCTATGTTACAATTTTCTTCTCGAAAATTATGATCCTGCAAAGAAAGCTTAGATTGTTGGTTTTCATGGATAATAGAAGTTTTAGCAATGAAATTACCAAAGCAAGAATCCAAAGCATAATTTCCTAAAATTGAAAAATCAAAAGATGATGGTTCATTTATAGCTTCAAGATCAATTACAATGTTCTCCATGTACTTCTCATGGTCAATTTTTATTTTGTTAGGATGTCAATTCCTTGAATCCATAAATGTGACCAATCTGAAGCAAAGTATCCTTGAAGATTTTGTGACCAATCCGTACTAAGAAATAAACCATATGATTTAAGGATATCTACTATGATAACAATTATTATTTTATGAACCTTAGGGTTTGAGGTTACTCATTTTAATGAATCATTTAGTTCAACTATGACTTTAATTTATGACCTATCTAGATAAATGATATGTGTTGAATATTGTTTTGGTGTTGCATTCAAATTTCAACAAATAGAATGGGGAATAACATTGGAAGATGCTCCTGAATATACCAAATACTTATGAACATTTTTATCGAATATTTCAAAGGTCAAGAAGAATGGAGGAGATTAGGATTTTGACCTTTTACCTAATAGAGCAAAGTTAATTGTTCCATTTTTCATTTTGTTATTTGTTTGTTTAGTAACACCTTTAGTAATAGTTATAGGTTGCACATCAATGTCCTTCAAATCATTTAGCATTAACTTACATTGTTGTGTTATCTTAAATATGTCAAGGATTGATATATTTACTTTAATTTTATTCAAATATCCAACGACATTATAGTCCATGGCATCTTATTTAATGGTAGAACATTTACAGATGCTAGGTATGTTTGAGAAAGTTCTAGCAATAGGCGACATCTCTAGTTCTTTTTTCCATTTGTATTTGAGGATTTGATGGCAATTTCTGCTAAACTAATCCCTTACACCTAAGGTTTTAATCACCTTTTACATGGATTTCCTCTTCTAATTCCTCATCCTTATCCATATTAAAACTAGGGAACATGTCCCAAAGGACCATGGTTGTTTCATTAGGCTATTCCTCAACCTATTCTTCTAATTATCCTTCAATTTGCTCACTATGTTCCTTTGCTTGGATAGATCCATCCAAAAACTTGTTAGACATCAAATTCAAGGAATTTATCCACTAAGAATAGGTTTTCTCTAAATGGTTTGATTGATGGTAGTTGCAGAAGTTATCCATGGCAGCCCCCTCTAAATCTATGTTCAAGTTTGTAGGTGGGGCTTCAATTGGATTTGGAGAAATGTGTCTCATAAATGAGGGTCTGTATGTTATTTGAGAAGAGATAACTTCTCTGGTATTTATTTTTACATCAATTATTTCATTTGTTAATCATCTTATCATTATTTTAAAACTATCCATGTCCATGGTAACTTTCTCATTACCTTCTGTAGTTGTTTTAGGTTCTAAACTTGTAGTCTAGGTAAGATGACCTTCTTTTTTTGCTGAACAATTTGCAAATGCAATCTGTATTTCTTTACAACCCATCATCTTGAATTCTACCTTTTTTTATTCTATGAAGTTCAATGCTAAGGTGTTCTTTCCTACTCACATGGTGAACATGGAAATAGGAGTTGGTAAATAATTCACACAAAATTCATTTGAAGTTCTTGAGTAGGTGTTGTTTTTGGTCTAAACTTGTTGATGACAATAGTAAACCTTTGGTTGAAGTCCTTAACTATTTTTGTAGGACCCATAAATAGTGAGAAGAGTTCAATCATTAAGGCCCTAGTGGTGGTTTCATCCCCAAATTCATTCAAAAATGCCTTTTGAAAATAACCCCAACTAGTGATTGATCCTACTAGTAGGTTGAAGTACCAAGTATATCAACTTTATTTTCATAACTATAGGGGAAAATCCTACACACCACATCTGCATGTTGCACATTCCTCAACCTGATGTCTAGGATGATTTTTTTTATTAGATCGATCAATATCATATTTTGGTAGTAAGCATTCAAGGTGCTTGGTAATTTTGTTCATTTTCTAGAGCAGTGCGAAATAATCTCAAGCTAGCTATGGTTGATTATGGTTTCGGTTGTTTCCATTATCTAATAATTGTGAATTAGCATTTAATTCTTCTGAGTTGGATTCCAATTTTGATTGACTTTCAAAATGCTTAGTCTCTTGTGATGATGTTGTAGGATTAAGAGTTGGAGGAATTATGTTCACAGGTTGTGAAATTTCTTGGAGTGACAACTCAACTAAGTCCTCCATAGTGTGAA
>SNQJ01S0121582.1:0-12775 GCA_010110895.2 Picea sitchensis | reverse complement strand
TCAAACCCTAAGGTTCATAAAATAATAATTGTTATCATAGTAGATATCCTTAAATCATATGGTTTATTTCTTAGTACGGATTGGTCACAAAATCTTCAAGGATACTTTGCTTCAGATTGGTCACATTTATGGATTCAAGGAATCGACATCCTAACAAAATAAAAATTGACCATGAGAAGTACATGGAGAACATTGTAATTGATCTTGAAGCTACAAATGAACCATCATCTTTTGAGTTTTCAATTTTAGGAAATTGTACTTTGGATTCTTGCTTTGGTAATTTCATTGCCAAAACTTCTATTATCCATGAAAACCAACAATCTAAGCTTTCTTTGCGGGATCATAATTTTCGAGAAGAAAATTGTAACATAGGTGATGTAGGTAATGTAACTATGGTTCATAGTGTAAATAATATAGATAAATTTGATCTTAGAATAGTAATATCTAGACATTGTTCTTTAATGGCTCCATATCCCAAGAAGGAGTCGAAGTAGGGTGTCTAACCATAGATCCTCAAGGAAAACATAGGTTTATTTAATGTAGATTATAATTTGATTAATGTAGGTGTGGCATTTTAAATCTCTTATACATGGCCTAAAAAATGCCATAGATTTAAAAATTCAAAAAAAAAAATAGGGATCTTGATATAATTGTAAGGAAAATAAAGAACATTATACACTGCAACTCTACACACTTGAAGAATTACCAACAAGAAGTATGTAGGCTAATTTAAATCTTTGATGCCCTTAATATTTCTATTATTCCTCACTTTGGTAACATAGTAGTTGATTCTTTATCTATTGTTGCCTCTAGGCTAACTCTATTAGAGGATTTTGAGGCAAGTAGGTTTTCAATTGAGTTTCTTTATTGACCTTCACTTCTAGACAACATTACCAACTGGAAGGATTTTTAAGGTGATGAGATGATCATTGAATTCCTCACTAATCGATAAACTTTCAAAGATGTAGCCATAGATGAAAAGGAATACAATTTTCTTTGGAAAGAAATAAAGAAGAACCAACTAAAGCAATAACCCATACTATGCCAAAAGGTGTGGTTAATATTAAAAAATTATTTGATTTGCAAGAAAATTTTAAGTGATCATCAAATGTTAAAACTAATATTTCAATCTTAGGGCATGAGGTGATCAACCTAGGAATGAAAGAGAAAACCAAAAATGTAAATTTAGGCATTGGATGTTGTGAAAAAAAAAAACGTACATAAAACTCTTCAGAACATACCAGGATGTTTTTGCATGGATGTATGATGACCTAGAAACATATGACTCTTGTATCAATCAACACACAATCCCTATGAAGAAGAATGTCATTCCCTTCTAGAAAAAATTATGAAAAATACATCCTTCTCTAAAGCCCCAAGTGTAGAAGGAGCTGAGAAAGATTCTAAAGGTAAAATCATTTTCCAATTTCGACACTCAACTTGGGTGGCCAATATGGTGCCAGTTAGGAAAAATAATTTCAAAATTCATTTGTGTGTCGATTTTTGGAATTTGAACATAAAAACACAACTATTTGGTCCCAAAAATGGATTAAATCATGCATCTTGTATTAGGATCTGGAATGTTTTTCTTACTTGATGGATTTTTAGGATACAATTAGTTTTTATTAACTGAGGAAGACATGCTTAAAACTACATCCAAAATAAAATGAAGAACTTTGGCCTACGAAAGAATGCATTTTGGTCTCACTAATGCGAGAGCTACCTTCTAGAGAGAAATGTGTCGGATTTTCATTAGTTTTGTTAACATTATATTTACCATAGTATTTTAATATTCTTTTAACATTCAATAATCATATACTAAATTATATAAGCAATAGATAAGCTAGCACAATATTACACAAATATTTATCTTGGGAAAGCCCCAAACTCGAGGAAAAAAACAACCAACTTTTCTTAGAGAGAATATTCCAATACAATCATGAACATGATTTAATCACAATAGAAAACCAACAATGAAGAACCAAATACTTATCTCTTCTTCTTTTCAAACCCTAGCGAGGGTAGACAACTGAGTCACCACAAAACTGGTGCAAAATAGGTGCATCACTAGCGCACCACAAAACTAGCACAACTGGTAACTGCAATTTCACTTGCTACTACAACAATAACTGCAACTGCTAATGCAATTGGCACAAAGCAACTGAGAAGCACCGCACAACCTTAGTGCAACTCTTCCATGTTGATGTTTTTATGTTTTTTCCAACAGTTAAAGCATTATATTCTTTTATTGTTATTTAATATGTTAAGGGATAACAATTGAAAGATATATATCCACAGAACAATAAGATATATCCTTAGGGAAACCCTTAAGGGGAAGAAAACCTTTCAAAATTTCCTCAGTATATATTCCTCCAACATGTACAATGTCATACAATGCTCTTTCACGAAATCAAGACAAAAGAGACCCAGACACGAACCAAGAATAGCCTCCTAGATAAGTGTGCACTACTCTCTTGTAGTTATGTTAGATGAATGATCCTAAAATGACTCGATATAACCTCTATTTATACTCTAAAATACCTAAAAGACATGACTTATCAATAAACCATTTCATAATTAAACTTAGGAATAACTTCTGAAATTACATCAAATCTCAACACTCCCTCTTAATGAGGAAGGTATTATGTCCGGCACAGACTCTAACACTGTCACCATCCACACAAGCTCATGACCATTGATTGTCATACACATGAATCTATACATCATAGGAAATCCATAGTGACTTCACAACATTCATCTAGGGTCGGGGGGTAGCTCTATAATAGATACAACATGTCATCATGATACTATCCAGTTTCCCGCAAAAAACTCGGATATCTTATGCATGACATCCAATACCCTATGATAAAATTTGTACCTCATCTCTTCAGCATGCATCCAGGGCCGGTGGGTATCTCTCCAATAGCTACAACATGTCATTATGAAATCCACTACCCTGCGATAAAAACTAAAGCCATCACTCCCTCTGAAGAAGGACTACATCAAGCTTGTCCCTGAAGTACTCGAACTTCGTCCTTGACAACGGATTTGTCAACACATCTACAACCTGCTCATCGATAGCCACATATTGGAGCCTCACTACTCCCTATTGCACCATATCCCTGATATAGTGATACATGATTTCGATATGCTTTGACTTATCATGAAAAATAGGGTTCTATGAAAAATTTATATAACTCTGGTTGTCGCACAAGATACAAGTTGCCTCCATCGCAATATTGAATAATCTAGTCAGCAACTTATGAATCCACACTACTATACGACTTGTTGCACATGCTGCCACATACTTTGCCTCAACCATACTGATTGCTACACATGATTGCTTCTTACTAATTCATGAAATCATACCGGATCCCAAATTGAAGCAACATCCTAATGTACTTTTTTGGTTTGCAACACTATCGTCCCAATCTAAATCCTAATATCCAAGTTGAATGATCTCACTGTATGCAACATACTTGATCCCATAATCCATTGTACCTTTAAGGTATCTCATCACATGTTTCATTGCAATCAGGTGAACATGTCTAGGGACAACCATGTACTAACTCAGGGTGTTCACAATAAAACATATATATGGTCATTTATTCATCAAATACATCAATGATCCAATCATCTTCCTGTATAATGTTTCATCCACAAACTTTAAAGTCATATCATCCAACAAATTCATATTTGATTCCATCAGTTTACAGTCCAACATCCTGAACATCTTCAGGATATCCACATCATATTTTCCCTGATTTAGGAAGATCTCATTCTTCCTCTGCCATACCTCTAGACCCAAAAAGTAGTGCATCAAACCTAGGTATTTCATTTCGAACTCTATAACGAATTTCCTCTTACACTCAATGATGAGCTTCTCCACTCCTGTTAAGAACAATTCATCCACATATAGTAGTAATATCACTGGTCTATCATCCTCAACCTTGAAGTAAAGGTTAGAATCTACACTTCTCTTAGTAAATCCCAAGCTCATCACAAAACCATCAATTCGACCATACCATTCTTTCGGTGCCTTCTTCAATTGATATAATGCCTTCTTTAACCTGCACACATGTGTCTCCCTATCATTTGTCTCAAATCCTTGTGGTTGTTCCACGTAAACCTCTTCTTCTATTACCCCATTCAAAAATGTCATCTTAACGTCCATCTGATGAACCTTCCATTTCATCATAGTATCTATTGAAAGAGCATCCCTTATTGAAGTATGCCTTTCCAAAGGAGAAAAAGTATCCTCATAGTCAATTATTCCTTCCTTCTGAGAAAATCCTCATGCTACAAATATAGCCTTGTATTTCTCAACGCTTCCATCTACAACATGCTTTGTCTTGAATATCCACTTGGAGCTCACAACTGATTTTTCCTTGGGTCTGGGAACCACATCCCAAATGTCATTCTTCACTATTGACAGGTATTCCTCAACCATAGAATCCTTCCATTCTTTCTTTCTTGCAACTTCTGCATAGCTGGCAGGCTCTCCATCAATGATATCACACAATAATTCCACATAGTCGAGATACGATTTTGGTTTCTTGAATTTCCTAGATGATCCATCCTGGGCACCATAACTCTCTGCATCTTTGATGGCCTCATGTTCCCAAGATAGTCTTCTCTTTTGTGTAGAATTGTCCAAAGGCCTCTATGGCTTGGCCATATCATGATCCTTGAGAATGGATTGCTCTACTTCCACTTCTCTTGTCTCCAAGGATCTAGGAACTCCATTCTCTTTGTCATGATATTCCTTTGCATGACCCTCCTTTGACTTGTAAAACGATACATCCTCATCGAAGGTGAAATCCATGATAATATTGATATTATGGTGACTGAGAATGTATACTCTGTAGGCCCTCGATGTGTCACTGTACCCAAAAAATGTACCTTTATTTCCAGATGGATCCAACTTTGTTCTCTTGTCTTTGGGGACATGCACATATACATGAAAACCAAATATCTTCAGGTGGCTGACCTCTGGCTTATCTCCTGGAAACATTTCCTCTAGTGTCTTTTTTTCAAGAACTCGATGGGGACTTCTGTTCTGCACGTACACATCTATCATATCAACTTTTTCCCATAGATACATAGGTAAATCTTGATGATGGATCATGGCCTTCACTACTTCCATAATCATTTGATTCTTTCTCTTTTCCACTCCATTTTGTTTTGAATTATAGGGAGTAGAGAGCTCGCTCTTAATCCCATTTTCTTTGCAGAAATATGAGAATTAATCTGAGATGAATTATCCTCCATTGTATGATCTCAACATATTTATCTTCCTTTCTGTTAGGTTTTCTACTAGCACCTTGAATTCCTTGAACTTACCAAATACTTCACCTTTTGAATTCAAGAAGTAAATCCAAGTTTTGTGTGAGTATTCATCAATAAAAGATACATAATATATGTACCCACCGAGTGACGATGCTAACATCAGTTCAAATATTTCCAAGTGTACAATATCCAAGACTCGTTTGGCTCTGCTACCACTGCTTGTAAAGGGGTTCTTCACATTGTTTCCTTGTGCACAACATTTTCACACGCCATCTAGATTCACCTGAATCTCTAGTAGTCATGTTACCATATTGCTCACGATTGGTAAATCTTTGTAGTGTATGTGGGAAAATCGCCTATGCCATAGATCACTTGAATTCACAGTGTCATGAATCAATTCTGAATCTGAGTGTCCCTTTAATTTATACAGTCCTCCTTCTTGGACACATATAACAATTGCATCATCAAACATATTTCCTTTTGGACACATGAGAACTTCTCCATATACAAATGAAAACCTGAAACCGTTATCATCCAAAGTTGAAATCTAGAGAAGGTTCTTCTTCAAACCTGATACATAAAGCATGTCCTTCATCCTCATTTCCTTCCTGGAATCTGGTTTGTTGGAGGCCTCTCCTACTCCTTTGATCTGATACCGATAATCATCACCCAACTTCACATTATGAGGTGAGTCTTTATGAATCAAGTTTGACAGAGAACCTATATACCCTGTCATGTGCTTATAAGCACCGCTATCCACCAACCAAGTATCATTTCCAAGGGTGATTGTTCCTGTGAGAGTTGATATTAGGACGTAGTCATCATTACTTGAATCATATTCTATTGAAATTTTCTGCAATGGTTCATCATATTCAACGACATGAGAATGATGCCTCTTTCCCTTTTCCTTTTATTTTAGTTTAATAATAAGGGGACAAAATTTTGCAACGTGTCCCAACTTTTCACAACAGAAACACATCACATTTGAATAGTCTCTTTGATTCTTGTTCGAATTTTGAGGTTTCTTTTGGGATGAGGGTTCCTTCTTACTCTTTCCTTTCCTTGTATGAGTAGCTAAAGCTTGATCATCATCCCCCAATTTCTCTTCTCTTTCTACTAGCCTTGCTTCCTCTTGAGTGCATTCTTCCCATAATCTGCTAAACTTGATTAGCTTCCTCCTTGAGAATATTCCTTGAATGAATAAGTCCCATGAACTTGGGATACCATTCAAGGTGGTCATCACCATTTTTGCTTCATCAACAATGTCTCCAATAGCTTCAATCTGTTCCTTGATTTGGTTCACTCTCGAGAAATAAGAGTGAGTGGACTTTGAATCTTGAAGCTTCACATTCTTCATCCGGGTCTTCAATGTCATCCTTTTGTTGATGTTTTTCCTTCAAATAGCTAAGTCAATTCATTCATCATCTTCTTCATATATTTTAACGAAGAAACATGATGGATTATATGATCCTTGATTGAGTCTGCAATAATCCTCTTAGCCATGGCCTGATTCTTTTTATGCTTTTCCGTGGCCTCATCTTCCCCTGTTTCTAGAACTTCCTTCTCAATAAATCTTTCTAAATCACGTTCTCCGAGAAGGAGGCCTACTTTGTACTTCCGTTCTCTGAATTTATCTACTCCTTCCAGCTTCTCGTCAATTTTGGTGACGGTAGTCATCCTGCCTGGGAAGGTGAAGTTAGTTTTCCAAAACACTTCCAAAAATCTGCGGAAATCTTCTTTTTCAAGCCTGCTCTGATACAATGTTGATTTTTTTATGTTTTTCCAACAATTAAAGTATTATATTCTTTTATTATTATTTAATATGCAAAAGGATCACAACTGAAAGATCGATATCTGTAAAAAAATAATATATATCCTCAGGGTAACCCTCAAGGGGGAGAAAACCCTGCAAACTTTCCTCAGTATAGATTCCTCCAACATGTACAATGTCACACGATGCTCTTTCATGAAATCAATACCAAAGTGACCCAGAAACAAACCAAGAATTGCCTCCTAGATAACTGTGCACTACTCTCTTGTACTTATGTTCGATTAATGATGTCAAAATGACTCGATATAGCCTCTATTTATACTCTAAAAGACCTAAAAGACATGACTTATCAATAAATCCTTTCACAATTACACTTAGGAATAACTTCCGAAATTACAGAAAATATCGACATTCCAGAGGTAGCGCACAAGAGAGATCACCAAGAACCACCAAGAATATCCTTCTCCAAGTGTGGCGCACTCTCCAAGAGGACCATAAATGAGAAATTGTGAAACTACAGTTGCATATGTAGCTACAATTGCCTAGTGCGCATTAAAGAAGGAGAACTACCTGATTGTGTAAATGAACTGACCCAGATTAGTATCTATACTAATATGGGCACTTCTCTGGGTCGTCTTCTTATTTTGGGTCTTTATTTTTTCTGTGGGCCAACTTCTCTTACTGGAAATTATATTTCCACTTTATTATTATTTCCTGTGGGTTGAATTATCTTTTGTGGTCTTCTATTTTACTTTATTATTTTCCGAGGTGTTCTTCAACTATTCAATGGTCTTCCTTTGAGTTCTTGGAATCTTCTTCTTCTATAAGAAAAGTTTTCTAGGAGGATAATACCTCCCACAAATACCAAAACATCAACACTCCCTCGTAGCTAGGGAGGTATCTTTCCATGATGTATTCATATAGTATTCCACTTACTACTCTACAATGAACTAGTAGAACACAACTACTACGTCCATGCCATCGGTAGCTCAAATCGTCTGTTACGGTCTCCAAGACTATGTTGTAATCATCCAATAGCACACAACTACCCATACTATCCAAGAGTACACAACTATTGTCGTAGTTCAATAGTATACAACTACTTCCATAGTCCTCTTGACTGTGTTGCAATCAAATAGTAGCACACAACTACTACCATGCTCTCCAACAATCAACCAGTAGCACAAAGTTGCCCCCATGTTGTCACGACTAAATATCAATCAAATAGTAGCACTAAGATACTACCATGTTATCCAATAGTCTCTCATGACTATGCAACAATCAACTAGTAGAACTAAGCTACTACCATGCCATCAACCATAGTCATGATCTCTGTGACTATGCAAAAATTAACCAGTAGCACACAATTACTACCATGACATCAACCATAGTAAAAAACTCTATGACTATGTAACAATCAACTAGTAGCACATAACTACTACCATGCCATCAATCATAGTCATATCCTACAATCAATTGGTAGCTACACAAGCTACCACCATGCAGTCCAACAGTCTCTATGATTATGCATAAATAAACTAGTAGCACATAGCTACTACCATGCCATTGTCAGGCTGCAATATTAAAGATTTTTAATGACCTGAAACACTGAATTGTCAAACCAGGGTAAGTAAACTTCGAGCTGCTACACTGTATGTGCGGGTAAGATTCTAATCCCTACTTAAAAACTATCTTTAGAAGGAAACACAAACTCACTCTGAGAACTTGAATCATAATGACTATCCTGAAACTTAGCATCTCCTATTTAATTCATCAACAGAAAACAGTCCTATGCTTAAATGTTGGGGCTTCTATTTCTACTCCAAAGTGTGATTTCACAAGACTATCCTACCACTACTTTTAACCATCTACCATCACCATTTCTATTTAAGCCATGACAGAAAGAGTATTTCCTGAAGTGCATTTAATCAGAACATCACAAACGAATCTAAATCTGTCTACAGGAAAACAGAGAAACACCCTACTTACCCTACTGGTACCGGAAGCTTCCTCTTATTTAATTGCAACCCATCTATCCTAACTAAGCAGGGTAGCTAACTATCTAACAAAGCGAAGTTCACTCAAACTCTAAGCTATGTTCGAATTGAAAATTAGAAACCAATCAAATCGAGTTCATGCTCTAAACCCTACAAGAATCAGTCATGCGTTCAATACTCATCAACGTAAAAGATATCAGTATGCTGGAAACGATTTTGTTGAAGAATAACTAAGCACGATTCTGAACAAGTTAATTCTTGAACTTTAAACTATCATGTATGCAAATTCCAAAACAAATAAACTAAATCTAAGACAGATTAAAGCAGCGACTTGAACCTGTTTGGCGGGCCCAACCAAAAGGTACAAACGTTGTAAAGAACAACCAGAACTAACTATATCATTCTACGCAACCACTGTGTGTACTTCACGTTCCAGTTACTCAAAGAAACAACTCAAATTGTATGAGNATATAGATCCTCCTCTATAACAGTCTAAAGAAAAAATACATAAATTCAAATGGATCCCCGATCTGAAAATAGCTTGAAATCAAGTTTAAAAAAGGGCTTCACATCTTCGTGACACGTAGTGTCACAAAGTGTGAATCATGAAATGTTAACAACTCAGTTCTATCATTGTGCCTTCAATCATCATATGAGCGATGACTCCATCTGTCATGTATTTCGCACCGTTTCCCATCCTGGCCATAACGCGCGAATCTTCTAGCGGCTTCATTGGTATCTCCACGGGGTACGAGCTGGTACCTGGTACTGGCAAATCCTGTAAATAGAAATAGTACCTAACTCAAGCCACATTAGTTTCAATATTAATTTAAAGCATTAAAATGCATAAAAATAGCTTGAAACGTAAAGATACCTTGAGTAACCCCATTGAGTGGTAAAGAGATGTCAACTGTGTCAAAACAAAGCCAGAAGGGTGGTACTGGGTGTGGAAATGGAAGTCTTTGTGATATAATATAGGCAAAAAACATGATCAAAACTGGAGACCAACATGCCCCCATACTGAATTCTTTGCCTGTCCTCAGGCAACAAAAAGTCAAAGACTGGCAGCAATCAGAGCGTTGCAGCAGCTGCAACCAGCATTTGTAACCTCTCATGTTTCTTCAGATTTCTAATTTCTTTCTTGAGGACTCGGTTGATTATAATATGCTTTCTGGCAGTCTTTTGTAGTTTCCTGTTCCTTTGGAGAATACCCTTATTCCTGTGTTTTAGTCTGTCAATTTTGGACAAGAGATTAGCCACCCTGACTTTCATGAGTTCATTCTCTGTTTTTACATGTCGATCCAATACAGTGTACTCATGTAGCTTTTCTTTCAACCTGTTGTTCCTGCTTTCTAGTTTCGCTACCATTGGCTTCAAAGATCGACTGGAGGAAATTTCACAGTAGGTTTCAAAAGTTTGATCTTGTCCTGGCTGTGCTTGAGGACTAGACGCATGAGTAAACTTGTCTGGGCTTTGAGCAGGGGTGTTAACTCTATCGGAATCATGCTCGGGACTAAGTTCGGGAGTGAACTCATTTGGACTTCGTGCATAGGTGTCAACTGGATCTGGAGGGTTTGGACTAAGTTCAGAGGTGTTAACTAGATCGGGGTTGTTAATTGGACTTGGTTCAGGAGTGAATTCTCTTTGTATCCGAGCAGGGGTACCTGTTGGTACTTGGAGTGGCTCGTTCTGCTCAATTCCTTTGGGCGCAGTAGCCTACTGATCCAATTTACGAGTTTTTTGAATTAATTGGGACAGGGTCCAAGTCATTTCCGAGGGCTCTAGGGCCTCCCCATGATCGTCCACACTTTCTAACCTCTCCTGTGGTGGGTAACTGGGCACCGAGGTATCCATACCGGACAATGTGCTCATACATTTTCTTTTTGGATTCCTCCTGGGTCTGTCAGTCGACTCTGCCAGTTCTTCCACGTTGATTATGTTCTCAGCAGCTAAGGAAGAACTTGAAATTTCAACATGTGCCTCTGTGGGAGTAGTATGCTTCATAGTTTCCTTATTGGTTTCCACTCCGTCAGACCCATGAGCATCGAATGAGTGTTCTGGATTAGGGTCCCTAGCACTGGCTTCAATTGTGCTATCGAGTATGTTCTCAGGGTTAGCACAGACTTTGGTCGGGGTTTTAACCCTCTTTTTCCTAGAGTTCAATTTCTTCTGTGCGGGAGAAGGCTTAACACTCCTATCCTTAGACTTGGCAGAGGCTAGGGTTTTTATAGTGAACATATCCCACGTTTCTTGCTTTTTGGACAGTGCAGACTTAATCAAAATCTTAACAAGACCGAAATGAAAGAGACTGCCACGAAAATCTTTGGCCTTTCGTACCTGTTCGGCCATCTTTTTCAAACTTTTCAATAGAAAGAAAGGTATGTTCAGAGGATTACCTTTGAAGTGTAACAGGAGTTGGGCATGGCAGGGGAAGACGATGGTGTATCGTCCTTCACATGTGAGGTAACGTTGGAGGATGGCTAACAATTGAGCCCACTGTGGTTCCAACCATGACCACGATGTTCCCTCGGACCACTGTGTTTCCTGGTACTGTGGTTTCAAAAGCTGAGTGCAGAGCTGTTTGTCAACAGGCTGGCCCTTTGTCCATCTATGGCCAGTGGTGGGCAATTGAATTGCCTCTGAAATGAACTTCTCCGTGACTTCGAACTTGAGCTCGCCCACTTTAGCGAACCCACCCTCAAAATGCAGGGCAAACTGGAGCATAATTGCATCGTTATATCCATTGAATTTCTTCAGAAACGGCTCCCAACTGCTTTCTTAAAAATATCTCTTGTTGCCTCATACTCCGGAAGAACCTCTAGGTCTGCATATGTCTCCGGTTCATGGCGATTTTCCACCATGGTTACACTTGATATCACAGCGGAGGTATATAGGTGAGCAGTGAAATTTGGACGAGGGCGATGAAGGGAGAGAATGTGATGGGGAATGTAGTCGGAGAGAGAAATCATATGAGAATGTTTGAATTGTCGTGGGGATCGATGGCGTGTGGAAAAATGATGATAGCCGTACGTAAGTGCAGAGTATGATCATATATGAGTCATGTCGAACTCAGCTCCGGGAATGTGGTGCATTTTTATGATATGAAATGTCATGGTGGGTTAGTTCATTAGGTACAGGTCGTGGGAATGATGAAACATTATGGAGTAACCAAGGTATCCTTAATTCAAACTATTAATATGCAAATTAATACAAATCAACACGAACTAAGCATACCTGAGTTAAATTACCTATCCCCATCGTTATGCAATTCTTGCTGTAGAATTTTTCTGTTGAAGTCAAGTCTGGATCTGAAGGGCATGAAAATGGTAGTTGTTCTGGTACTTCTGATGACCCTATAACTGATGAACTCTGTGCTGGTACTGACTGGTACTGAGGAAACACTCAGGAATCTGCAGAGAAATTTTACCCAATATATCCCGCTGAGAAAAACTTCCTGTTTATAGTAGCGAATTGTTTGATGAGGATTCCTGCACCTGGCTTTTATTCTGTCCTGAAAAAGATCAACTGAAATCATGTCTTCAACAACTTCAAAGCTCTTAACTCATGGTACAATTCTGGTTTGTGTGAATGAATGTTCTGGAGTCGAACACAAACAGAAATCATCGGATTACCAGCCATTAATGAATGTTGTTAACCGATGCGAGATGACCCACCAGTGATGTCAATGGGCCTCAAGGTACCTACAACACATCCTAAC
>SNQJ01S0121579.1:27021-37947 GCA_010110895.2 Picea sitchensis | reverse complement strand
AAACATATTGAAACTCAATGGATGGTAGAGAAAAGTTTTAGCTCTACACCTCACTGCTCGAAAGTAATGAACAATGGGTTAGCAATGAACTCGTAAACCAAAAATGAAGTTAAGAGTAGGGTACTGTGTAGGTGAATTACTACCAGAAATCATAATGGTGCCAACGACGTGGCATATGGCTACGGTTTTGTCCAAAACTACACCGAGTTGGACATTAAATAAGTTAGAGTCCTTGATATGAGTTGATGGGATACATTCCTGGTATATTATAGTATCGTGGTATGGAAAATAAAGAAGATCCTCAGCCTGAGAGATAGGATATCATGTTGTTAGTGACACTAAGGATGAAGGCTAGGGTAAGTAAATGTTATTAAAATTAGTATCGTGGAGTTGTTCCATAAACTTTATCATTTTAATAATACATTAGTTCATAACTCTTTCATATGATTTGAAATAAAAAAGATCCATAGTCTCTATAAACATAACGTTGTTTTCTTAGAATATTAAGAAGGGTAGTTGCAAAGCAACAAGTCCCTGCCTACCAAAAGATAAAGATTAGGAAGGAGGACTGTTGTGCCAAAAGATTAGGAAGGAGGACTGCTGTGATCTTTGTGGTGCGAGTTCAAAATCAAACTAGGCCACTAGAAAGGGCTGATCCATAGCAGTGGCCACGAGGAGCTTCTGTTTCAGCGGGTGCTGTCCCAAAGGCAAGTAATTCATGACCGGATCTTCGTGCAAGTAAATTATTAATGAAGATAAACCACTAATTTGTTTTGATTGGAATTTTTTAACATTATTTCACTATTATTGTTTGCACAGATGGCACCCTAGAGACATATAGGGTATTGAAAAATATGAAGATTACATGACTCCGTTATGAGTTTAGATATCTTTGACTGTGCTGAGAGCTCAAAATCTCTATGTTTCTCCATATCCTATGTACCCTTGCCTTTCTCTTTATCATATACCGAAGCACTAATTNTAGGGTATTGAAAAATATGAAGATTACATGACTCCGTTATGAGTTTAGATATCTTTGACTGTGCTGAGAGCTCAAAATCTCTATGTTTCTCCATATCCTATGTACCCTTGCCTTTCTCTTTATCATATACCGAAGCACTAATTGATTTTCTTGTCTGTGCTTTTTTATTCTCTATGGAATATAAAATGCTTGCATGTTCTTCATGGGCATTAATAAGTATATATATGAAAAGATTAAACTGCAAATTTAATTGGCTTAGTTTAAATTTGGATTTTTTTGGAGTTTTTAAGCATAAGTCTTATGATTAACTTGAATAAATGTTACACTTGTCACCTATACTATTACATTTGTCACAAAGACAATTACACTAGCTTTAACACCAAACCACTTAAAACTCGAAATCCCTGCTGCTGCTAGAGTTATTCTGCTCATGGACCTTTCATCGCCAGCCCCTGTTGGCTCAATGGGAGCCTCTGCAGGTAACACCACCACACCCACTGTTGGCCGCCGGTCCACCGGCCTCTAGCTTAGCTTCCTTAGCAGGAGCGCCACTGCCACCGCCACCTCCTTCACCGGAAGCGGCCATGACCACCCATGCCCGTCCATCGCCTACACGACCTCCTCGTCCATCGCCTCATCCGTGCTTGTGCGCCATTCCAATGCGTGGATTGTGGCATGATTTCCCGTCCGAGGTTCTGAGAATAATCGAACCACGGAAGCTACACGGGAAGCTTCTGTCTGTGGCCAGAGACGAATATTTGGATGTGAGGGGGTTGTGGCTAGCTCTGCGGAAAAGAAGCGGAGATGAGCTTCAGATCTCCTTCCTTTTATGATTAGGAAATATGAGTAATGGATAAGAACATAGCTCAGAATGGATGTCAAAAGAAACGTAGATCGCTTGGGGAAAAATGATGGCGAATTGCAAGTCTCGCCTTTGCCAGAAGTAGGATGTCTGACTAGTGTGATTTCTCGTGAAATTACTCTTTTGGAGTTGTATTTGCATACTCGATAGTTAAGAACTCACATTCAAGCACTGTGAGCTATCTGTATGCTAACAAACAAAAAATCTTGTTCAAAATCGGGTTGTGATGAACATATCATGGATAAAAAGGGTTTTCAGGGTTTTCCTAGAGGCGCATATTTGCTGACTTATCTCTACAATCAACTTCGGGTAAGTCATATATAGTAGTCGTATATATCTCTTCTCTAGACTCTATACTATGAGATACCAATAATAGATAGAAATCTTTTCTCTATAGTGAAGTGATGTAGTTATATTATATGGGATAACAGTAATAGATATAGTATCAGTCCGTTTACTAGATATAGCAGAGAAAGCAGCGATTTCACCGGGATCTAGTGCCATGCTATACTCTGAGATCTCACAACCGTATCCAGTAAATAGCAGAGAGACTATTCTCTATAGGCCCTATAGTCTTTGTTCTAGTCTTGTTACCCTGCCCTTGCGTAGGTCGCAATGAAGTCCCACTTGATAGTTGGGAATGTCGCAAGCAAATGCGCCTGGCTGGGAGCAGATCTCATCTGCTCTGCATGCAAGGGATACTACCTTGGTAAGACAGGTAACATATATCAGGGCAATAAGTCACAATGAACCAGGCAGGTAAGGCAGATTCACATATAGAAGACAGGTAACTGTCATCCAGATCACAGGCACACATGGGAAGGGTAGTGGCGTTAGCCACCTAGTGCCTTCGGTGTGGGTTCAAATAAGGATACAATGATGGAGGATGATATTAAATATAGTGAGGCATGCTTCCACATGCCACAACCTAGGAAGCCACATGCCACTCAAAATTATGGTTGATAGTTGTTCAAATATCTACTTGACAGACGAAGCATGCCATGCTAAAGGATGATGAGATATGGAAAGAAGGATGCTGACAATAAATGTTAACAAAGTAATGCTACCTCTCAAGTTAGCATTAGTTCACTTCAAAGGAACTAAACCGCAATATATCTTAATGCACTCATTCTTTCCTAAGCTTCAAACTCATAACTTTACATTGCCTAGAAATGAGGCCAAATAAGACCTCAAATGAAAATGTGACGATAAAAAAAAAAAAATGGCCAAATAAGACCTTAAATGAAAATGTTACGATTAAAAAAAAAATGTAAGATGAAAAATTGTATAAATCTTTAAAACTTTGGTTAAAAGTATTGTGTCTTAATACACTCATTCTTTCCTAAGTTTCAAACTCATAATTTTACATTGCCTCGAAATAGGCCAAATAAGACCTCAAATGAAAACGTTACGATAAGAAAAGAAATGTAAGATGAAAAATTGCATAAATCCTTAAAACTTTGGTTAAAAGTATTGTGTTTGCATTGGTTCAACGATTAATATAAAAATGGGAATCGATTACTAATAGTCCCGAGCCCGAAGGTCAAGAACTAATAACCGGTATATGTTTATAAGGTACAAGATTTATAATATCTATGAATTATGAATCATGGTTATAATAAAGATGAACAGTAAATTTACCTAGAACAAACATAATTCCTCTCAAAACTTTGGAATTGTATCTTGTCTCCGCGAAGAATGGAAATTAGTATAAGAGTATGGATAAGTAATATAATGTCACTGTATGGATGGATGAATAGCTAAAAATATAGTAAGGTAAGTTGAACTACATATGAAGACGATACGACTCATGCTAAGCTAATGATCAGTATGACAGAAGTACTGACGTATAATATTGAGTGCAATTGATTCTTTATCCTATCAATGGTGACACCATGAAAATTATAAATCAGTAGAAAACAATATTGCAATAGACATTTAATCAAACATATTTAGGAAAAATTCCAAGTAGAATAATATAAGTACATGATTATAAATGGAATTATTAAAAAAATATATATATATGGTAATAAGAGTCATTAAAAAAAACATTTTTCTAGACCAATACTGCTTCTTGGAAACTGATAACAACTTGTCAGAATCTTGATACCATGTTTGGTTTCATAACTGCGTTCAACTTTCTAACTAATTTTTATTTTATTTCATTGGGTAAAATAGACTTTTACCCCCAAAGTTGATGTGTAGTTGTTGGGTGAGGTGTGTTCTCCTCGTCCGATTGAGCCTCGATTTAGATTTTCTTAAATGACACAATTGGACCCCTTCTTGCAACAATGGACCCATCCAACCATGGAATTATTTGCGTTTTTGACTGGTTGTAAAAATTTTCAGCGTCTTCTTCTGAACCCCCACCATTAATTAGTGCAGAGTATCAATGACCAGCGCCTTAAATCTCCTACCTCGAGCTGCTGCTCCAGGATGGACAATTAATATAACTGTATGTTAGGGTAAATTATTGAATGCCCCTATTCTCTTAATATTGAGCTAGTGGTACCTGAGTGGGACATTCCTTCCTTCGTGCATTACTGAAGACACTCTCTCGATGTCTCGATGTCTGCATCCACGATGATTCATAACCCACTCGTGAGAGGATGGATTGTGCAGGAAGATCATCGTTTGAAACACTTGATATCTGAGTAACTCAACTTTAGAAATCAGATTACTCACAGATTGGTTGCTCATGATTCCTTATATTTTGCCTTATAAGATGTTGACACGTGGCTACATAGAAAACTGATGAGAGGTAATGCTTTTCCATACTTGGTATGATCTATTGAAATCATGGGCTTAAGTGAGTGGACATGTCGAGGCCATGATTATTGTCCTTTTTCAGCTACAAGTAGTGGTATGATGACGACCGAAAGAATGTGAACATGATGCTATATGTCTTGTTACACGTCACATCTTTCCCAACTTATTTGACAAACTCTCAGTGAATCCTCCACTAGCCTAAGATATTCTCCCTCGTGCTCCTGTTCAAAACACGCGTCCTTTTCCCGATGGTTCAAATCCTTTTGAAATTTGGGGAAAACACACTAAATTTGGATGATGTCATGCTAACATCACCATGGACCCGTGGACACCTAGAAACTTCATATTGGTTCATGTGAGCACTGAATTGTATTCTTGGGGCCCAACCTACGCATGGTTAGTCTTGATAGGATCAAAATCCAAGTGGACCTTCTCTATACAGGTGGTAATATTTGACGGATTATGAATATTCATCATTGACAATTCAGGCCCTCATCAACTTCCTTAGTGTCCAAGTGCACTATTATGCTGGCTCCAGGTGGCACTGATTGGACAGATAATTATGTGTTGAGTGACGAACAAGTGACTTGGCAGAATTATAATACCACTATCACGACCCTATGGGAGTGGTTTTAGTTTCGATATCCTACCATGTGACACCATCCATCCTTCACCATGTGGCTCTTCAAAACCATCATTGCACCTTAATAACTTGCTAACTTTCGTGCTTTTTTTTATGTGACATGCATCCTCGACCATAGATCAGGATCAATTGTAGCTGTTAGATGATTGGCTCTCACATCTTCACCAATTCTCGATATTTAAGACTTGGTCTCATGATAACCTTCTTTTAAGAGGGCTTAGGCCTGCTTCATTAACTCTCTTTGTGCTTTCGATAAGGGCCCATGCACTTGGAACTTAGCCTTGGAACCTTAGGGATTGATTTTCGTTGTTAAGTCGTTATGGATATCGATCATATGCTATCCATTTTTGGTCTATAGGATTCATAAGCTCATCATTAGCCTATTTCTTGCAAGTTTCTGCTTCGTGATCTCGTTCATTGTGCACACTAATGACTGGACCAAATCCAATACTAACAAGTTCGATGGTGAATGTGGAGTACTTGAATATGTTTGAACCTTCCATGCTAGATGAAGAGGAGGACCATCAGGTTCTCCCTACTGTTGAATACTTTGCACCACACACTTTGGAATAATTGAAGGAAGACATAATTATTTAGTGTAAGGAAATCATACAACTTGCAAAGGATGGAAAGAGATGTGGTAGATTTCTCTCAAAGGATATAATCCAAGTAAGGCTAAGTGGTATGTGAGGAACATAATAACAAGAAA
The DNA here is from genome assembly GCA_010110895.2 of Picea sitchensis. Classification (NCBI taxonomy): domain Eukaryota; kingdom Viridiplantae; phylum Streptophyta; class Pinopsida; order Pinales; family Pinaceae; genus Picea; species Picea sitchensis. Next base: position 31,982 of record SNQJ01S0121579.1, on the reverse strand, counting down.
GTTACCTCACCTATCCTTGGTAGAGTTTGGGGATCAAAATCCTCCCAATGGGGAGGGTTGATCTGCATTGTATCCACACAAGAACATTTGACCACCATGATAGGTTATGCATAGGCTCTACAATGATCAACATCATCAAATTTTGAGGAAACAAATGATGAAGGAGACCATGTTGTTGGAATGAAGGGCCCCATTCCATGATGATTGGCGTCCACCCTTTCTTTCAATTAAATCATACAGAAATAAAATGAGAGGTGAAGTCGAGGAGGAATATTATTGTAAAAAAATACATGTATTGAAAAATAAAAATTTCATGAGACCTCTTCCTCAATATAAATAAAACGAAAAAAATAAAGAGAAGGAGGAGAAATGACCTTGAGGAAACATAAAGTACTGGGGATGACTAACCTTTCATCTATCCCTCTAGTTTTTTTTTTAAAGTAAGAGAAGTAATTATATTAAGATCCTGCAAAATCTGAAATAGAGTGGAAAAATACATAGCTGACCAGGCTGCAATTACTGGACTGCCCCAGCCATGGGGAAACCAGTCTAGCCAGCCTATCCAAACCACTAAATAAACAAATCATAATTTAAACAGTATTACTATTGTTTGTCACCCAAGACCTGGAAACTCTATAGACTAAAACATACTAAAAGACTAGACACCTGGCTGGTGGCCGGACCACGTGGCGCGAAGGTCTCCTGGCCAGGGTTATTCCTCAATGTAAGTCAGCCCATCATCCCACTGCTTGCCACTGTCCTCAGTGCGCTCAACGCCCTTGGTGCCTTCCCCGTGCACGTCCTGCTTCCATTCTTCTCCTGTTGGACGCGGCGTTTCACTCGAATCTGCATCCTTAGCCGCTTAGGAGTCCTTCATTGAATCTATCTCGTCAGACTCGGAGAGCAAAGCCTCGTGCAGGGACGAGATGATTCTGAGAAAGCTCGCCACCTTGGCGTCCGTGGCTTGGAGTCGATAGTTTAAGTCCGTTACCTCTTGCCTTAGCTCGAAAACCAGGTCATGCAGTGCAGACAAGCTTTCCTTGACGCGCGCTCGATCAGAAGAAGCAGAGAAACTTGGAGCTTCCCTCTTGGACTCACCACGAAGAGGGGGGTCGCTGCCTCTGTCACTCAAAGGGTCGTGGAAGGGCAAGGGGTTGGAGGAAAACGCTAGGGTGTCCAGGGAGAGCCGCAGAGTTGAAATTGGCATGCTCGGAATGACATCCATGGAATTGAAATGCATAACTCGCAAGGAGACAAGAGGAGACTTGGTTTGCTGGCGCGGGGAGGACTCAGTGGAGGTCGAGTGAGGAGGCGTGACCGAGGGCCGTCGAGGCCTCCAGGGAGCACCTCTCCTTGGTCGGCCTCTGCGATGAGTCATTGAGAGCTCAATGCAGCTGGCTGGGGGAATTAATAGCAGACGATGGAGGAGAAATGCAGGGGCCACTTCGTGCCAAGGGAGGATAATAGAGAGGAACCCACGCTGCTTAGGGAAGAACCCTGCAACCACCATAACGAAATGCGCTCCAGGCATAGTAAACTACTTTAATTGAATTCACCGCAGAGGAGAAAGGATCGGCGCATAAATGCGCCCTCGCTTCAGTTTTAAGAACATTTAAGTGATGGGAAGGGTGGTGGGTTGTAGCATGCGCCCATCACGTGGCGGTGTGCCACGACGCCTTGTGCCTTCGCCCAAAGCCTGTCGCATGGACCGCAATGCCACCCCATCCGGGGGTGAGTCGACTAAACCTGCCTTGCAGATGCACTGCTGGAGAGTAGGATGCTCCGGTTCCAAAGCAGAAATGCATAAGAGATCAGAACCAGTTCAAGTGGTACCTAGATTGGCGAGCTCGTCTGCAACTTGATTTTCCTGCCTTCGGACATGGGTCGGGATGATTGTCTGTGTTGGTTTCATGAGGTTGGTAAGCATTTGTAAGCCATGTCAGAGCCTCCAACTGGGCGTGATGTTTTCTAGGTTTTCTCCATTTAGAATTCTCCGTAACATATTGATGATGATCTGTGAATCTCCTTCAACCACTAAATTATGAAATTCATGTTCACTTGCTAGTTGCAGCCCTCGGATCAATCCCCAGAGCTCTGCTGCATTGTTTGTTGAGTGCCCCAAGTAACCTGCAGCGATTAAAATAATGTGCCCGAGGTGGTCACGAAAGACTGCTCCATATCCCGCTGCTCCTGGATTGCCTTTTGACGCACCATCAAAATTAAGTTTTATGAAAGGGATTGAGGGGGGGGACCAAGAAGAGGGGCTCAAGGTGTGGAGGGGGGGAGGAGAGAGGATTAAAGGAGGGAAAGAAGGAAGAGGATGCCATTGTTGGAGGATTAAAAGTTCAGAAGGAATGTTGCCCCCTGTATCATCGGTCCATTGTTTCAGAGAGATGGTTTCCAAAATGTGGTTGCGACATTGATGCCAGCAATGTTGCCAAGGTTGCGAGAGATTTCGAAAGACCCTTCTGTTCCGCTCTTTCCATATTTGCCAAAGGATGAAGCCTGGAAGGAGTTGCCAGATCCGATTAAGGAGGGGGGAGTGGAACGCTTGGTCTCTCCATTCTGCAATGGTGTCAATAACACTTTCTCTTTGTTGATCTGATTTGCGCATGATGATGGCCGCCTGATCCCAAAGTTGGGATGTGTAGGAACAAGAGTTCAGTAGATGATTCATGGTTTCTTCTGCACTTTCACACAGGAGGCAGATGGAAGGTCCTACAAAACCTCTCTTCGAAAGGTAGTCCCAAGTAAGAATGCTGGAGTGGGAGACTAGCCATAGAAAGATAGTGACTTTTGGCCAATGTTGAAGACTCTAGATTTTGCACCAGAGTTCGTTAGTAGGAGGAGGATCTACCTGGGTTAAGAGTTGGTAGGCCTCCTGCGTGCTGTAGGTTCCTTTTGGGCAGTGGCCCCATCGAAGAATATCCTCTCCTTCTAAATTGGGTATTTTCTGCTTGGACATCTCCTCATGCCAAGGTGCCATATCCACCTGTGCGTCCAGATTTATGCGCTCTTTGTCCAGTTGCCATTTGTGCCACTTGTCCTCAGGAGAGTTGTCCTGCCAGTAGTCAGCCACTCTTTTCAGGCCTGCCAGAGTATCTTGTGGGAATATATCTGCCGCCCAGCTAGTTTTGGCTATAATTGGCCATTGTTGCCAGGAGTCCTGCCAGAGGAGAGCCGTTTCCCCATTCCGAATTTCCCAAAAAGCATTTCGGATGACCACTTGTTTGTTCTGCTTGGCTGCTGTCCAAATCAAGGATCCGGGTCCGTCCCCATCCCACCAAATTAAATTTTTTTCCGCTACATTTGGCGTGTATTTTTTCCTCCAGAATCTGGCCCAGAGGTCCTGGGGTCGCTTGAGCCATCGCCACCAAAGTTTTGTTGTGAGAAATTTGTTCATAATGAGGGGGTCACACAGTTTTGAGCCATGAGCCTCCTTGATTTTTGGGCCTGCAAAGTTTATCCCAACTGACCAATGCTATCTTCTTCCCAGAATTGAAGCCTTGCCAGAGAAAGTTTCTTTGAAGATTTCTAATGGCTGAGAGAACATGTCTTGGAGCAGCCATCGCCGAGAAGGAGTATATCGGTAGGGCTTGAAGGATGCTTCGGAGGAGGACCAGGCGGCTGGGTAGATTTAGAACTCTGAGGGTCCAAGAAGAGAGCCTTTTGGTGAAAGAGGAGAGAAGATGCTCCCACGAGGAATTGCGAAGAGCATTGTCTATCAGGGGAATGCCAAGGTATTTGGACGGAAGGGAGCTTCTGCTGAAACCTAGGATTTCAATAATGTGGAGCTGGATCGGAGGGGGTGTGTTGAAGAAGAAGATTTGGGACTTTTCCTTGTTGCATTCCATCCCTGAAGAATCTGCGAAGGCCTGGAGAATGTCAAGAAGAGATTTAGCTTCGCGAACGGTGGGGGTACCCATTAGGAGCGAATCATCCACGAATTGACTGTGCGAAAAGGGAGGAGAAATGCCATGCAAGGATAAGCCCTTTAACAGGTTTCCCTCGATTGCAGCTCGAATGGAGCGGCCAAGGCCTTCAGCCATGATGATGAAGAGAAAGGGGGAAAGAGGATCCCCCTGCCTGATACCTCTTGAAGGAGAAAAATTCCGGGAAGGAACACCGTTGATCAAGATAGAGAAAAAAACTGAGGAAGTTAAGTTCATGATCCAGGTGACCAAGCTTTGGTCAAAGCCAAAAGCGATGAGCATAGCCCGCATATAATCCCAACTTATCTTGTCAAAGGCCTTGGAGAGATCCAATTTGAGAAGCATACCTGGAGTTTTGGTTTTCTGCAGAGACTGGATCACCTCGTGGGCCAGGATTACGCTGTCCATTATTTGCCTGCCTTCAACGTAGCCTGATTGCTACGGGGAGATGATTGTCGGTAAGATAGGCTTGAGTCTACTGGATATGACCTTCGTCAAGAGTTTATAAATTATGTTACAGAGCGCTATAGGTCTAAATTGTTGAGGGTGATGCGCCTGTCCCTCTTTGGGAATGAGGGCCAGAAAGGTCGAGTTCAGAGCCCATAGGATCTGTCGAGAGGCTCGGGAGTCCTCAATAATTTCCCATACCTCGTGCCTGATCATCGGCTAGAAATGATGGAAGAAATCACTGGTAAAGCCATCTGGTCCTAGAGCCTTGCATTTGGGCATGTCCTGAAACGCTTGATCCACTTCCTCAATTGAGATAGGTCGTAGTAAGGCCAAGTTTTGCTCCCTCGTGACTAGGGATGGCACATGCTAGGTTACTTTGGTGATGGCCTCATGTCTGTCCTGTATAGGTTCTGTGAGGAGGTTTTGATAATAACCAACCAGAGATGCTTCCATATCCTCATGTGAGTGAAGGGGCTCCCCGGTTGCGGAGGTTAGGCTTGTGATTCTATTAGTATGCCGCCTATGAATGGTCGTTCTGTGGAAGAATTTGGTGTTACGTTCTCCCTCCTTGAGCCATCG
>SNQJ01S0121579.1:0-27011 GCA_010110895.2 Picea sitchensis | reverse complement strand
TACTGTGTTATTCACCATATCATTTCTTGAAATGACGTTCAAGTTAATATTACTTTATTTATATAATTTGAAGCCATGGGTCATTTCTTGAGTAGTGTACTCTAGTGTATATGCACCATATTTTGTTCTTCTATCATTTTTGTATACCTGTTTTGTATGAATTATTATAATACTGGTTTAGTTTCTAAGTTAAAGATTTTATTCTTTTTCAAACAATAGTTTACATTATCTATTGTGCAATAGGTTTCTTTTTGTTCTTGTCCCATAATTTTTTTTTTCTTTTATAAGACAAACCATATTTTTGAAAATAAAAGATAGATAGTTCAAGAAAATTTTATTTTACTAAACTAATATTTTTTCATGAGATTCATATAGGAACGGACTTTTACCTATTTTATCTAACTATTATAATCAATAATAAAATTTCACATAGATAATAACCTACAATCTCTTATATATTTTTCTTGTTCTTTCTCAACATAATTTTGACATTCTAATATTTATTTCTATCAAGAGTTCAAATAAAAATAATAAGAACTGTAACTATTTCATATATTTCCTATTGTGGCAGTGGTCATTCATTAATAAATTAATTAAAATAAGTAAAGAATATATGTTCCTGCTTGAATATCTAGAAACTAATTGAGTAGAGATCTAGTACATGAATATCTATTGTTACGTGTTTCGTCGAGCCTAAATCATTATTCCATAGGGACTGAAATTGAATAACCTCTTCCATATTTCTTAGATTATACTTATGTAGAATAGCTTTCCTAGGTCTTTTCAAGTTAGCCTCATCGCTAACTCTAAGAAATACTCTCGTCCTAGTTTTGTGCTAGATTATTCCCTCACATTCTACACCTTTGGGAGTAGGGCTCCACTTGTACCATGGACAATAATTTACTCTCATGGGTTTTTCCCTTTTCATTCACCCATTGAATAATGATTTATTCTTTGTAACTAGATTCTCTAATAAGTTGGTTTCTTTTTAATTAAAATAAAATAAAATAAATGAAGATTACAAAAATATTCATCATTAATATCTATGATGATATAATTCCACATAATTTTCCAAAACATTCACAACATAAGTTAGCAGGAAATTAAATGTTTAAATGTTTGTAACTAAATGGCATTACGTCTTCTTCTTCTAGAATTGAAAATTGTCTTAGGTGTTCCTATCTCACCATATAATCTATGTAACAAGAACGTATATTCATTTCTCATGTCTCCCTATATTTCCAAAGTAGCCTCCTTAAGACTAAAGTAACTCCACTTCACTTTAACCTGAGCAAAAATGGGTTCCACAACGTAATTACGTAATTTCCTTCCTATTGAGAATATGTATCGACTCTACCTAAAACTCACCTTCAGGTTCCACATGAATCGCATTCCAATTTACAACATGATTTACATCATGTACATACTTATTTAATAATGAAACATGAAATACATTGTGAACATTTAAATTGGATGGAAGTGCAAGTTGATATCCCAATGACCCACTTTTAAATTGGATAGAAGTGAAAGTTGATAGCCCACTGGCCCTAGGGAGCACTTGAAATGGACCACAATATTTGGGTTCCAATTTTGTACTTTTTCCCAATTTTATTGCACTGTTCTTGGGTCTAAGTTTAAGATAAACATCATCTCCAATGTTAAATTGTGAATGTGTTATTTTCAAATATGTAAAACGTTTCTATTTGTCGTGTGCATTTTTCAAATTTTCTTTTTTTCTTTTTGTACAACTGTTTTCATTTCCTTTAACATATATGGACCCAAAATAATCACGTAAAATGGCTTGTCCTAACTAATAGGTGTTCATGAATTTATGTTGCACATCACCTAAAAGGGACTCATATTTAAGTAGATATGATAACCATTATTGTATGCAAACTCAACCAAGTAAAGGTACTCTTCCTACTTTATGGGACATTGCATCACATACATCCGCAACATATCCTCTAAAATTTGGTTACTATTTCATTCTCACCATTAGTTTGAGGATGGTAAGAGATACTAAAGTTGAATTGAGTATCCAAACCATTGAACAAGGCCTCCAAAAATTCGAAGTGAATTTTGTGTCCCTATCTCAAATTATAGACTTTGGTATACCATGCATCCTAAAGATTTCTTTCATGAAAATTTATGGAATGTTTATCGCCTTGTGAGTTGATTTTACTCAAATAAAGTGTGAAGATTTTTTAAGTTTGTCTACTACTACCATAATAGAATCATTTTGTTTCCTAGTTTTAGCTATTCGTGCTGTAAAATTCCATGCTGATTACTTGCCATTTTATCTCAGGAATGGGTATTGACTCCAATAATCTAGTTGGATGATTGTGGTCAGCTTTGAATTTTGGGCACTCAAGGAATCTATAAATATATTAATCTACTTCATTTTTCATTCTGAGCCAGAAAAATATTTTTTCAAAGCTGTTATTGTCTGTCGGCATCCTCGATGACCTGAGTAAGGATTCTCGTGTACCTCAGTCAATATTAAAATAAATGTAAATTATATATTTATACTGCAATAAAACATCCTCATTACATATGAATTTCAATTCATCCTCAACTTAATCATTAACTAGTACTTTTTCCTATAACTTCTTATAACTTTCATCATTCTCTCTTGTTTATTTTATTCTTTGTTTTAAATCAATTTGTGTGTTACTATTGTAAATTGGATTTAGTTTTGTGTTGAGTTCATGTGCTATTTTAGTTTCTTTTCCTTTTATGTGTTTTATCTTGAAATCATACTCACTTAGGAAAGATAAACATATTTCATGTCTTGCATTCAAGTTTTGTTGATAAAAAAGACTTAATACTGATATTATCTATTTTCAACAAAAATATCCTACCCAACAAGTAATGTTGCCACATCTATAAATCATGCACAATAGTGGTTAATTCTAGGTTAAGCATTACACACTTATTTTCATGACTTTTCATTTTCTATGATTCAAAAGAAATCACGTGATCATCGTGTAAAAATAATCCACCTATCCCTTCTTTTGAGGCATTAGTACATACCATGAAATATTTGTGTGGGTTTTCTATCTTCAAGATAGGTGTTGTTGTTAATAATTTCTTTAAATTTTTAAATCTCTCTTGACATTTTTCCGTCCATTTAAATCTGATTCCTTTATTTGGTAAATAATTTATTGGATAAGCAAGTTTATAAAATACTTCTATGAACCTACGGTAATAACATGTGATGTATTCCGCAAGGTTTATAGCAGTCGATGAGGTAGTACATTGGTAAGGCACTCTGTAAGTGAAATTCACTGGTTAAAAACCCCGGGGACACCTCAAATGCATCCACATTAAGGGATGGGGCAGTCTAGGACGGCTGTGATCCCCAAGTGATTTTGATGGCTAAGATGCCCCTGGGTCATGGAATCTAAGCCATAGTCCAATATCCCAAGCTAAGGATATTTATATAACAAAAAAATTAACATGTGATTCCCATAAAAGATAGGACATCTGACACATCCTTTGGAACCGACCAATCTCGGATGGCCTTGACCTTTTATGGGTCAACTAAGATATCTTCACTCAAAATTACATGTCACAAATACTGTACTTTATCTTGATAAAATTCACACTTACTAAACTTTTCATACATTTGATGTCCCCTACGTGTCTGCACGACCATTCTCAAGTGTTCTTCATGTTCCTCATTCATTTTTTAGTAGATCAGTATATCACCTATGAACATAATTACAAACTTGTCTAGATATTTTCTCAATACCTTGTTCGTCTAACACATAAATGTAGGAGGTGCATTTGTTAAACCAAAAGGTACCACTATGAATTCATAGTGTCCATATCTAGTTCAGAATGTAGTTTTATGAATGTCTTCCTCTTTACTTTTAATCTGGTGATATCCTAACCGCAAATCTATCTTAGAGAAAACATTATCTCCTTAGACTTGATCAAACACATCATCAATGAGAGGAAAATGATACTTGTTTTCAATAGTTATCTTGTTAAGTTTCCTGTCATCAATACGTAATCAAAAAGTTCAATCTTTCATTTTGACAAACAAAATTGGTGCTCTCCACATAGACACACTAGGTCTAAAATGTCATTTATCCAATAGTTCTTGAAGTTGCCTCTTAAGTTGTGTCTATTCTGGAGTACTCTTTTGGTAAGGGGCCTTAAGCACCAAGGTACTAAGTCTATAGTGAAGGCTATGTCTCGTCTAGGAGGTTATCGTGGAGTTTCTTCCGAAAACACATTTTGAAACTATTTCTATATTGGATCCTTAGTTAAAAAAATTCAGTTATTTATTCATTACTTTCAGATATGTTCACATCATAAATCTCACATCCTTTCCTTACATTTGTCTTTAACTGTAAAGAGGAGATATGTCTTACTGACACACCTCGCGGTATTCCTGTTACTATTATGTTTTTTCCAAAATCATGTGAATAGCTAAAAGTCTTGTCACAACAATTTACAATAGATAATTATTTTTTCAACCAATCCATACCTAAGATACAATAATAAGATCTTAATGATAAAATATTTAGATCTACATTAGTCTCCATTCCATAAATATTTATTGTATAGTCTTTTACTATTTCAACAACTTTTCTTTTTGTTCGTGAGTTAACTGAACTAGCCAAGATTTCTTATGTTTAACTTTTTCCAATTTACGATTTTCTACCACCAAAGGTGAAATATAACTTAGACTTGCACCAGGGTCTATTAATATAGATACAAGTTTCTAATTTAGCATACCTTTTGTCTCCACCATGAAATATTAATGGTGAACATATTAATTTTCTAGGGCAACATTGATTTTGTGAATACTTCAATAAATATCATTTACTGTTGTCGCTTCCTAAATGTTGTGTACCTCCTTATTTATGTTTTTATTTAAAGGGAAATTTTGGTACAGGTGAGATTCTTTGCAGCCCCAACATTGAATAGGTTCCCTCACTGTCTCACTAACTATATTATTCACAAAATATGTAGGATTGTTGTTTTTATGAAATGATACACTTTCTTGTTTGAAAACTCATTTCTCCTAACTCGTGCACTATGCGATGGTTGTCAAGGATGTTTAAATTTTATTTTTTTACCACGATCAAACTTGTTCTTATGTTTATGCTACCATGTGTTTTGCATTTTTAGATCTCTGTTTAAATTGAGTAAATCATAGTTTGACATGTCTTATCACATCATCCATTATCTTTGGATAAAATAAATTCATTTTTTCTTTATATGATTGAGGCAAGAAACTCATGAATCTATGAACTTTTTCCTTCTCGTCCCTAAGGTGAGGTACATATCTCATAAGGTTTACAAATTTAGTCAAAAAATATTCCATAGACATCTATCCCATCTTAATATCATGGAATTCTTTCGCCTTTTCATCATAATATATTTTGTTAAATTATTTTGTTTAAAATATTTCTTGAATATTTTCGAGTTCAGCTTAGTGCTCCTAATTTATTAATTGTTTTTGTTTCCTGCCAAAAATGACATATTTTCTATTGAGTAGATACAAAACTAATCTAGACCTCAAGTTTATGGGGTAATTGTAGATCTGGAAGTGGTATGTAGCGACCCTGGATTGCCAGGCATATAAGTATGTAAGTAAATATAGTGGTGAAATTTTTGTTTTGAAACATCAATTAGAACAAAGTCATGCAAAAATAACATACATCAATATTACCCATTTTTCATATACATCACTACACAGAAAGACTTAAATACAACATCAAGTTACTAATAGATCAACATCTCACATAAGGACAACAAGATGTCTATCCTCCCAACCCTCTTAGGTTAGGATCTAAAGGAACTACATAATCAGCAGCTCAAGTCTAATTTCATCAATTGATTTTGACCATTTAAGGTCTTAGAGGTTGAATAAAAGGAGGTATCTACTCCATAACAAATCGATTCTATATTCAGAACTAAAGTAATAGTAATATACTTGATCATAAGGCAAATTAAAACATTCAAATACTCATTATACTAGACAAAAGTTTCCTTCCTTTAAAGATTAGAAACAACAATGATTACGCATCATCCGGATAATTTGCCTTATCTTTATGAATACCATCATATAATTAATATTCACCATTAACAAATTGTCTTCCCAAGATGTAATATTAATTTTTCAATATCTAGACAAATGTACCATCTCTATAAGAATACAAATAAATTGGTGTTCACTATCTAAACAAAATTACCGACTCCCTAAGAATACCACATAAAATTTATATCCAATATTTAACAATTTTCTTCCCTTAAGAATATGAGTAAACAAATAAGTATTCATTATATAAATTAATTATATAAATTAGAGTACCACAAGAGTTACATGGATAACCCATAATAACTACACTAATCAATCATATCATACAATCAATTTGAAAAGTGAATTATACCAGTTAACTTAATCATTGGCTCAAACTTCATTCATAAAATAATTATATTGTAAGGAGTCTTTTGAATCTAAGTAAGGATTTTACCAACTATAGTGCAAACATTTAATAATAAATAAACACAATTTCAGTATATCTTCACAATGGAGTTAGTAGTACAAATTTAACAAAAATTATCTAGTATCAAGATAATTATAGCTACAAGATGTTGTTTACCTTTGGTGGGTAAGATATCGATATCTAACAAAGATATGACAACATAGGTTTTCGAATTAGAGACACAACTTCGGTTTAAGAACTCGCGTTCTAAATAACGATTCCTTTGTTACTCAAATGAAAACTAAAAGTTTATTAACCGGTTGGAAGGAGACTCTGATTATCAAGGTTGGGGATGAGATAAATCGAGAAATTCGTAGGTAGGGCGAGCTTGGCGAAAAGGGTAAATAAGACAACCATCCCAAGTCATACACTTGGAAGAACCAACTCAGATCTAGAAAGGGTCTATCAATGATCTTGTGAAATACAAATAATGATTAAGAAAACAAAATCGACGTGCAAAGAACACAGGTAAACGATATCCAACGATATCGCTACAATGCCAGAAATATCAGATGGAGTTTGGGTTTGCTACAAAACCATAATGAGGTCAACTGAAAAATAATTATATCGAGAGGCTAGCTAAGATATGAATCGGAACTAGGATTTAGATAACACACAAATTTTATTACTTCTCTATAATTACCCAAAGGTGTAAGGGAGAGAACGATAATATTCAATTTTGATTACAGGAATTATACAACAGCGTCATTAAAAATTTTAATTCCCAGACTAGCAATTTATAATCGACGATCATAACGAAATCATACCTAGGATTCGACATAAATATACAACGAAAAGTGTGCTTCTATATTTCGAATTGAAATTTAGTTTTGGAGTGACCCCATTTCTTTTAATTCGAAACTGCAAGTACATTTTTCAAATGACAAATACTTTAACAATAGAAATGTAATAAAATTGATGGCGGATCCAAAATTATTTGTTTCCAGAAGCCACTAATGAAGCAACGATATTAAGGAACATCGAATCTTCAATTAAATAAGCAGCGAATAACGAATCCCTATTCAGATTCAAAAAATTACAAATCGCTAAAGCTCAAAATCGGAATTGTAATTCCCTCTTACAGTGACCAATGAAAACATTAAATTCAGAAGGTGCAATGAGATAAAATATGCGGGGCAAACAAAAAAACGGTGAGGCTACGCTCGCTGCTCTATTATTCAAGCGAGCCGGTTTACATCTATATAGGAAAAGACTCCACCGAGTCAGTACATGCAAACCAAAGACAACCGGACTCTTAACTAAATGGCGAGACACAACGTAAACGTGCGGAAGCTAATCAGCTAGTTAACATCTCCATTATTTCCAAGTCTCGCCCTTAATGGAGAATGGATTGACTTTCCCCGCACCTAACATCTCCCTAATAGTTCAAACTTAATCTTTCCAGGAGGCTTAGTGAAAATATCGGTATCATTTTCACTAGTATTGTAATACACAAGATTTATCTCATTTGACCGCAACTTTTCTCTAACAAAATGTGCGAGCTTCAACATGCTTTGTCCTTTCATGAAAGATCGGATTCTTCGCGATATTGATCGTGCTTTGATTGTCACATCTGATCATCGTAGAGTTCCTTTGTTCTTCTTCAACATCTTGAAGAGTCTTCTTAGCAAAACTGACTTCTGGTTGCGCACACAATGCTTTATATTGCAGCGGTGGGGACAAAATGGATCATTTTTACTGCTCCATGAAGCGATAGCCGGATCGATCTTTGACATATCCGGTGGTTGATCTTCGATCATCATATTGCCATTAATCGATCCCGAATAAACACCATTAGCACTCCAAGCATTAGATGCATCGGTATGCGCAATACATAATCAAAGCATACCTTTTAGATACGATGCGCGCCTTTCTTTGCATTCCAATGGCTTTCATGAGGGTTTAAGCCATGGTGATTTAACACGCTCCGCAGAATAGAAATATGAGATGCGGTTGTGGTGAGATAATTCGGACTACCCTGCGATCTATACAGCAGTGCCATTCCCCGCAGACCATCATCACCAAGGCGGTTTCACGTTGTTGCGTAGCGATAGAAGACCTGGCGATCCATCTTAAATCTCTTAAGTATTTCGATATGCTTACTTTGACAAACAAAAGTTTGTACGCATTTCGCAAATTCAAGACCTGAAGCGTGTGTAAACTCACCCAAGATCTTTCATTTCAAATACCTTTGACAGCTGCTCCTTGATTTCATCAATCAACTTCTCTTGCATTTCACGTAATTATTAAATCGTGGCGCTATAATGAAATCAAAGGCTATAATACTTGTTCATCCAAATTTGGTCTCTGATTTGGATCACTTTTGCTCCTCATAAAATGTTGAAGAAGAAAGAAGAGTCTATCTTCTCATACCATGACCTAGGTGCTGTTTTAGTCCATACAGCAGCTTTCTTTAACACACACTAAGTGTTCTTGCCTTTTCAACAAACCCTTCGGGTTGAGTAAGGTAAACCTCTTCCTTTAACTCACCATTCAAAATCTTGATTTGACATCTAACTGATGCAACTTCCAATGATGCTTTGTAGCTAAAGCGATTAACATTATGATAGTATTCAATTTAGCTCTTGGTGCAAATGTTTCAGCATAACCAATCCCTTGTTTGTTAGTACCCCTTTGCAACCAGTCTGGCTTTATACTTATCTATACTACCATCGATTTAAACTTGGGTTTGTATATCCGTTTGCATCCAATGGGCTTCTTATCTTTAGGTAATTGGAGTCAATTCCCAAGTATTGTTTTCATTATAGATTCATATTAAGTCCTCCATTGCATTTCTCCATTCATCATGTTTATTAGCTTCATCAAAATTCATGGGTTCTATAACGCTTGAAATGCTACTCATCAGGGCATAATCTTTATACCTCTCAGGAAGTTGAATCCGTCTTGAAGATCTTCTCAATTGATTATCTTCATCCCCACAGCGACAACAACCATCCCCACAACGACAATATCAGCAGCAGCAAGAAGGACTCCATATCATTGAGTCCTTCTTGTTCTTGTTGTTCATTAGATTCGCGGGGATAGGCTGCTTTGTTGTCGGCTAGGGGATATTTGTTGTTGTGTGGGCTCTTCAGCTGGCTGCTCTTCTTTGCTCCTTCATCAAGAAGTCTACGCCATTCCTCATGGCCCATTGTCATCATGATTTTCTGCTTCTGCTCATGGAAAAGTACATCTCTACTTACCAAACACTTTGTGAGTAGCGAGGATCAAACAATTTAGCCCCATGCTTTAAATTGAGCGATTACCCAATGTAAATACATTTAGTGGCTTTAGCATCAATTTCCCTCCTATTCTCCTTTGGATGTGCAAAATCTTTACACCCAAATGCTTTCAAATTATTAACTGCGGTTTGGAACCATACAAGGCTTGAGAAAGGAGTAACACTATCAAGACACCTTGTTGGACTTATGTTCTTTAAGCTGGGTATTAATGAAACTCAGCCCAAATGCATTTGAGAGATTTTTCTCATCATCTTGTACTTTTCGACCGAGTTACGTTTTTCCTTTTCGTGACTCAGTTTTTTTTGTGGAGTGTGAGGTATTGTAAGCTGTTGTACTATTCCATTCTCTTTGCGGTATTTGTTGAAGTCCCCTGATATGTACTCTCCCCCTTGATGATGCGAAGGCGGAGGATTTTGATGGATTTTCATGCCTTTTCCACCATGGTTTTGAACTCCTTAAAGTACTTGAAAACATCATTTTTTCGTCTAAGAGAGTAAACCCATGTGTATCTTGTACAATCATCAATAAACAACGGTAAGTCCGTACCTCCTAAAGACCTAGTATGCATGGGCCCACAAACATCAGTTTGCACAAGATCTAACAGATCTCTCTTTTTCTTATCGAGTTAGAGGGAATTCATCTCCATTGCATTTTTCCTAATGCACATCCATCACAACAACTTTCTCATTACGTAACATGGAAGACCTTCAACCATATTCTTTTGCTGTAATAACAATAAATAAGGATGATTGATGTGTCCATACCTTTGATATAAAGAATCTCTGTTGGCATAGTGGAAGAAGTGAGTGCATGATGTGATTTGCTGGTAACATCAAGCATTGAATTCTGCAACTATGCCAAAGAATCTTTTTTGGCATAGTTGCAACAGTTTTGGAAGTGGTCCAGCAGATCTTTCATTATGCAATAATTCTTGAAAATTCAACCTTCAAGTTCTGATCCGTAATGGTGAACCTGAGAGATCAAATTTTTCTTTATTCACGGCACATACACCACATTGCGAATGTGGCCGAGCGGTACCGATGAAGCAATGTCACCGAGAATGTCTCCATATTCCTTGATCTGATGAGCGCGGTTCTCTCCAAGGTATATGCTGGCACCATTACGAGTTTCTTTGAAATTAGCATACCAATTTTGATTACAAGTCATATGTCTTGATGCTCCGGAATCCACAAACCAAACATCAACATCATCAGTTTCAGCAAACAAAGCAACATTAGACACAAAAAACATAAGATCCTGTGAGTCAAAATTCATGGGTTCGTCAATATCATCACTAGCAATTAATAATCTGTGATCTTGATTTGGGATTTTTCTGCATAATGACACGAAGATAATGTTCTAGGTTTATTCCTAACCTCATCATTTTTCTTCTTATGTGATCTTTAACCATATGTCCAGGTCGACACAGTAAAAACAACTCTTTGGCTCATTCATGTCAGTTGGTACCTTGATTTGGAGATTGTCTTCTGTGATGGGCCTTTACTCCTACTGCCATGAGGCAGCCTCTGCATGCATGAGTAGCCCTGCGCCTCGCCTCTAATCTCCCTCTCGCTGATCTGTTATTTGACCACAACGCCAAATCTTTGCTTGGAAACTGGTTTGCATACCTCTCTTCCTCTTGTATCAATATACCTGTCAGTTCTTCAAATGCAGGGGGTTTCTTCCTTGCTGCAGGACCTGTTATGAACATGTGATGGTCTTCTAGCATACCATTTAAGATAAAAGTCTGGTCGGTATTGGAAAGCGGTTTAGCCTATATTTATAGCTTGTCCTTTCCACTCACTGTCGACTGAAAATGAAATAAGAGATTCATTTCCATCCATCTCTAATGCCTAGCAATTTAGTTTTTCAAGAACAAAATGCGATTAGTGTTGCCAGTTTCATACAATGATTTAAGAGGCATTAGCGTTGCAGCCCAGTTAGCCAGCGTCTCACAATATGTGGAATATGCTATCTTTAATTGACATGTGCAACAATACCTTTTCTTTGTTTTCGTGCTTCTCCCAATTTTGGATATGTGTTGTTGTCGCACCGGTAGCTGCATTAGTTTTCAGTTCAGTTCCCTTCGCATTGTTCCAGACACCATATCCTTCCATTAGCATCTGCATCTTGAATTTCCGTTTAATGAAGTTCGAGCCATCTGCTTGTTGGCTTGGTTGGTATGTCTGCGGTTCGCCATCGGCAATTTAATCTACGCACAAAAAAATCACCAGAATGTGCAGCGTTTTTCGGCTCGCGCTTCGGATACCACCGATCAGAATCAATCTATCTCTGTTGTCAATCTATGCATGCATGCAATTTAATATCCAAAAATCTCCACTTTTAAAAACCTTATAACTCCCCCCTTAAAAAAAACTTAGGTTTTAAAAAGTATCCACTTAACAAAACAATACAATGTTGCACTCCAATAAAATTAAAGCTTATATATAAAATCTTTTATATAAAACTCCTCTTTATCCACTTTATATAAAATATTTTAGATAATTTATGCACTTTATCTACTTTTTCAAACTCCACATTTTCAACACATATATCCACTTAAAAAATGACATACCGATAAAATATATCATGCAAATCGTATTCTCAAATATGCATGCATTCAAACTTCACGCGATTAGAACTCTTCCTCCACGAACTACCTACACGCTCGTATCCACTTAATAAAAGCGATGCATGCAAATTTACGTACAATTTCAATCCTTTTAATCCCTTTCCATCGTAGGTGTTGACTCCACTTTTCTGCCGTCGATCGGACTCCGCACCTTTTCACGCAATGCAATCCGCCGCGCCAATCCGCCTTCAACGCAATCGCATACAATCAGGAGTTCTCGCACCTCCCAGATGGTTCAGTTAGCGGGAATGCTTAGATTGTCGCGTTACCTCGCGTACAACAGAATTCTCCTTATGGAGTTTGATGTTCACTACCCGGAGGAGGGACACAGAGACCTCTTGAATTTAGCACCTCACTCAGGTGGCTCACGATACCAGGCAAATATGCGGAGCAAACAAACACTGTGAGGCTACTCTCACTTCTTAGTATTAAATTAAGATGGATTACATCCTTATATGGGAAAAGACTCTCTCGAGTCGGATACATGCAAACCAAAAGACAACCAAAGAACTGACTCTTAACTAAGCTAACAACACGCGCTTATTACTGAACCTAATCAACTAGTTAACATCTCCATTATTTTAGTCAATGACCTTCATAATAAATCCAACGAGATGCTAAAACCCGAAACTTCGGTTAATTTATACAGAGACCCAACAAAATATTTTTAATTTGCACTCCTAAGAAAGTATAGGTGACCATGAAGATTTTGCACTCCTAAGAAAATATAGAGTGACCATAGAAGATTTGGATTCCTGAATTGCAATAAAATTGCAGCCATTTTGGAAATGTCAAATTTGGAAGAAATTGTAATTACAATCTACTGTGATGCAAACAAACAAAACTCTGAATTCCAAGCAATTTCAAACTCTGAATTTCGTTTTAGAATTTCATCGATCCAACGATTTTAACTTTTCAAAATGCATTTAATATTGATAGTGAACAATACAATATTCTAATTTCCGGAAATTCAACAAGACATGGCAATCAAGAACTTCTAAATTTCTGATTGGCATTTAAATTAAATGTTTTAAAAGGCCATATGAATTATGGTTTCGAATTCACCATATAATTTACAATACCATTCGACTTTCAAATTCGTAATTGCAATAAAATATACAGCGATAGAACGAATACTCTAAGTATCGAATCTATCATTTATTTGGTCATGAACATAGCAAATATGGCTTCCAAAATTTCTAACTAAATTCTGCAGCTACTTTTCCCATTCTAATACAAACATTAATCATACTACGTTGAAGAGGTTCCCTGACTGTCTCACTAACTATCTTATTCACAAAATATGTAGGATTATTGTTCTTGTGAACCGATACATTTTGTTGTTTGAAAACTCATTTCTCCTAACTGGTGCACTGTGTGATGGTTGTTGAGGATATTTAAATTTTGCTTTCTTAGGATCAAACTTGTTATTATGTTTATGTTACCATGTTTTTTGAATTTTTAGATCTCTGTTTAAATTGAGTAAAGCATAGTTTGGCATGTCTTATCACCTCATCCATGGTCTTTGGATTAATAATTTTTTTTTTTTCTTTATATGCTTGAGGCAAAAAACTCATGAATCTATGAACGTTTTCCTTATCCTCCCTAAGGTAAGGTACATATCTCATAAGATTTACAAATTTAGTCACAAAATATTCCATAGACATCTATCCCATATTAATATCATGGAATTCTTTGGCCTTTTCATCATAATATATTTTTGTTAAATTATTTTGTTTAAAATATTTTTTGAATATTTTCCAGTTCACCTCACTGATCCTAATTTTATTACCTGTTTTTGTTTCCTGCCACAAAATGACATATATTTCATTAAGTTGATACAAAACTAATCTAGCCCTCAATTTTCTGGGATAATTGTAGATCTGGAAATATATATGTAACAACCCCTCCATTACGACTTACAAGTATGTAAGTAAATACAGTGGTGAAATTTTTGTTTTGAAACATCAGTTAGAACAAAGACATGAAAAAATAACGTACATCAATATTACCCATTTTTCATATACATCACTACACAGAAAGAGTCAAATACAACATCAAGTTCCTAATAGATCAACATCTCACATAGGATAACAAGATGTCTATCCTCCCAACCTACCCTCAAAGGTTAGGATCATTCGATTGATTTTGACCATTTAAGGTCTCGAGTCGCGACTGTTCTGAATAAAAAGGAGGTATCTACTCCCATAACAAATCGATTCTATATTCAGAACTAAAGTAACAGTAATATACTTGATCATAACGTAAATTAAAACATTCAAATACTCATTATACTAGACAAAAGTTTCCTTCCTTTAAATATTAGAAACAACAATGATTACTCATCATCTACATAATTTTCCTTCTCTTTATGAATACCATCATATAATCAATATTCACAAGTAACAAATTGTCTTCCCTAGATGTAATATTAATTTTTCAATATCTAGACAAATGTACCATCTCTATAAGAATACAATGTAACATCCCACTCTTGCGCGCATTGAATGAACTTATTCTTTGAGGACACTTGCTTGTAAGTGATCGAGATTGTTATACTATTGGCCCTTGATTATGATTATGAGGTGTTATGGATTGATGACATGTTATGTTGTTGTATTGACATAGACATGTGCTATTGACTCAGTTTTCCTCGGTGTGCATGATTTTAGACCTCGAGGATGTAGAGGCATCAATGAAACCCCTTGAACTCTGAATTGAGTGAGGGAGTAGACTATTGGGTTTTAATTATTGCTGATATGACATATGCACATCTGATTAGATGTTATGATGATTGATTGTATTTTTTACATGATTCACTGATGATGTAGGCTGATGATAGCTTTCTAACCGGAATCATATGTAGATTAGAGGGGTCATGCACAACTACCAGAGATGTTGAGGGAGAGGTGTGGACAACAGCCTTGCACCAGCCTACTAGCACTCACATCGTGGCTCGAATTGTAGGTTAATGATTACCTAGTTCAAGAAGACTCATGATGTTGTGAGGGAAGACTACGATAGTCACTCATGATGATTCTAAGAGGCGCGCAATAAGGCAGGCACCTTATTCCTTAGAGGCCCTTAGTCTCCCACAAGATCACCTGATGGAGAATTGACTCCAGGGGTTTTTATTTCTACCAAGTCAGTCAAGAGGCAAGTGGAACCCTTGGAGCACGTAGCACGTCTTGAAGGGCACACCACGCAAGAAAAACAGAAAGAGGCGAGTAGCACCTTTGGAGCACGTAGTGCATCCTGAAAGGCACGTTGCACAAGAGAAACATAATGAGGCGAGTGGCACCCTTGAAGCACCTAGTGCATCTTGAAGGGAACATCGTGTTGTTAAATGATAAATGAATTAAACTAGATGGACTTAGAATGAATAATGTGATGAGGAATATTTAAAACAAACTCCCTTATAAAATGTCACCAAGCCTAGGAAAATAAAATCTACGTCTAAGTGATACTTGTGATAAAAATATATATATATTTATATAAAAATAAGAACAAGAATAAATAAATAATAATCATCATCATCATTAATCATGTTGTGAGAAGGGGGTAATCAATTCAATTAATTTATAAAAATATTTTGGGGGATAAAATCAAAAAAATGGGGAAAAGGGGGAAATAATTGTTTTGTTACATATGATAATTAAAAATTTATTAATTAAAAGAAAAAGAGGAAAAAGGTAAATTTTCTAAACTTGCCAATTTGAGTTTTAAATAAAAAGGGAAAGAGGGAAATTTAAAAGAATTAGGAAACTAAGGAAAAAGGGGGAAACATAAAGAGAAAGGGAAACATAAAAAAAACAAAAAAAAAACAGAATGACTAACTTAGTAAGGTATTTAGCATTTAAGAACTTTCTAAATTAAACTCAACTAGTAAATTAGTAAGGGGGTAAGTCATTAAAATGTGTAAGGGAATATGAGGACATCTATGCGCGATTCTAGGAATGCTTTTAGGTCGGTGAGGGAAATACGAGTAATTAATTAATTAATTAAATTAATTTCTTGGGCAATGAAGGGAATGAGTGACACATGTACAGGGAGGATTTTTCTTAATCAAATATTGACAATTAAATTAAATGGGATTTTGTGAAAGAAAATAACTTAAAAACTCTATATAAAGAAGGGAGAAGGAGGATGATGGATCTCTTCTGTTATGCGTAACATTACACTGGAAAATTTTAGACTTGACTGACTTAGCTTGTGGGAGTTGGGATACCCAACTCGGTGAGGAGTGGTAGATCATCCTTGTGAGGTGAGATGGGACCTAGTTGTTCTCTGGTTTAGTCTACATGGCCCCTTTGCAGCTCGGGGGGCTAAGGGGGAAGAAGAGTACCCCTAGCGTTGGCTAGGAGGTACCGGTCAAGTCTCATCGATCGACAAGAGGGAGGTGCACGGAGCGCGTGGGACAACGACTCAAAGAAGATGACTTGGGATACGATACGCTTACTTTTATTCTGCATGGTAGATTATTATTATACCTTACACTTCTATTTTTGTACTTTTAACTGTTTAAAGAAGGTGTTGACGTAGAATTTTATTAGAGAACTTAAATTCCCATAGCCTTAAGTTTGTTGCTTGACTTGATTCACTTGGCATTCAATCCCTGAATTTTGTGACTGTCCTCTTGGTTTTAATTGATTTTGAAGAGTTTATGCATGCTCTTCGTCCTCATCCCTAGTTCATCAGTCCACGCCTCAGCAGTCGACCAACAGCCGAATCGATGTTTGTCACTTCGGTGAATAGCGACCTATAGATTCTAATGCCATTCTTTTCTATGTGTGGATGATGAGCGAAGGATGTGTTGCCCAACCATCTACCCCTATTGATTTTTATTGGCTGATTGATGGTCTTTGCACGTTCTTGCGTTGAGTAATTCTGCCTTTGTTATCATTCCTATCCCCTAAATTTTGACTCTGCATTTTAATATAATCATGGATAGTTTAGCTATGTGTTTAATGCACTCCCTAGTGATTTTTCTTTGCATTTTTCTCACCTCTCAACGACAGATTTACCCTACAACTTTACTAGGTGTTTCACGGAATGGTAGTGTTTTTCTCTTCTATGTAATGGTGGAAGTTTATTATTGGATTGTGAATTGATTCGCTTATGCAACAAATCCATCTCTTTACTTTGCATGATTTTTATGCTTGGGATACTCTGCAATCCTCCCTCTTTTTGACTTCAATCTTTACCCTGTTGAGTGACATGTTGAGGCGTTTTTTTTACTGCTTGTGCGTGCGCTATTACGATTTTCTTTGCATGCCCGTGTTTTCATTTTTGGGGCGTGATTCTCGAGCGTATACTATCTGACTGCGTTATGTGAATGGAAGGACTGCGTTAATGTATTGGAAGGGTTATGCCTGTATTTTACTTTTTATTATCTGCATTCCTTCTTATGTATCCCATCCCCTTTGGCTTTCACGCTTATGTGTTGGGTAGTTGACAATTTTATGCAATAAACAACATTTATTTTATTGAGAGATGGCATATTGTAGTATTGGCTACGTTTTTACATTTTCCTGGCAGCGAATGCTTTAATTTTGACAGCGTATCCCTTAGTCAGCCTCATCACGAAATTATTTTCATAGTTTCAATTTCATTTTAATGCTATTGTCTCATTTTCGGTTTTAATGCTATCTAACAACGATTCACCCTTTCCCTTCATGACACCATTAACGTTCTATTCACGTCGCGCGTACATGACTAGGGATAACATTCATTACATAAGAATTTTAATAGCATTAATTGTAATGTACCCCAAATTTACTAAATAAAAAAAACTAATTAGGATACTTCGAGTTGATCGTTTGTCTTCAAAACCTTTCAGGCATTCATTAAATATACTACAGAATAGTCCTATTGCCCCTTCTTTCCCATTTTTTTTTTTCTTTCATAACTTACACTTGCCTTTTCTCGTCACAGGGGTAAGTTATATATAAATACATGTACATAAATAAATCTATCCTATCCTCATCAACGGGTGGAAGAGTAACTTAAAACTAACTATCATATTTGTTTTGGGACTTACATCCTACTTGTGCAAAATAATGATATAAATACTTAGAACTTCCATCCTATTTGTATAAATAGTTATATACATATATGCCTTAGGACTTCCATCGAATTCGCACAAACCATAGGACTTAATAGGAAATTGTTAGATATAAATTAAATGACCCTTAGAGCAAGGTATCGTCCAAGTCATGGGTCGTAGGTAACCGGGTCTCTATTTTACATAGTTAAATTTAATATGACACCACTGCACATAGGCACGAAAACTCAGAGTGGTTAAGAATAACGGTTGGCGCAACTAAACATTTTCTTGTCATTTAACGACTCCATGCTAACTAGATTTGGCATAAGTGTTATCACAATGATGGGTAAGATTCAACTTGTAATGAGAACAACAAAGAGGTGAGGTTGTAACCCTAACTGGAACTGCCAACATACCTCACCATAAATAACATTGAGGAAACTGCAGAGGTGACACTGTCTTGACTTAAATGACCTAGCTATGACATTTATGATATCCCGTGGCATGTTCTTTTGGTACAATGCTTGGGTTATGTTCCCACTGTATCTTTGACAACTTTCATTATTCACATGGCCTAGGTACGGTTTGCAGTCCATCGCCATTACTCTATTCGGTGGGGGGTTTCTAATGTTATCATTTCATTCCACTCCTTGGCTCTGTGTACTTGCAAAAAATGTTACAGAACCATCCTTGTTGTTGTTCATATCGGTGTCATGGCAAGGAACTCATGAACTTGGGCTCATTTTGGGTGTGAGGAACATTAGGAGGACCTTTCGGTCGGACGCCACCTTATGCGAGGTAAGAAGTTCTTCAGTTGTTTTTATCTAAGTTATGTGTGTTATTAAAATGGTTACTATCTGCACCAGTCCCCTCGGCAAATTTCCTATTAGATTCACTGGCTTGTTTTTCGTGGTCTAATATAGCATTGTAAAAGTTGGTGTTATACCCAGCATTGCTTAGGGTTTCATCGCAGGTCCACCTTTACCTTTGTACCAGTCCTTTATTAAAAAAATAAAATCGTTATACTCTGCGACAATCTTGTTGCTCATTCTATGTCCTTAGTATTTACGCACCAGATACATCTGTCATTATTTATTTGAACTCTCAAAGATCTTTCTACTTGGCATAACTCCTTGTCTGGATTTTATGGTTGATGGTGTATTTCGTGGATTTTATTGGGCTCCCTCTTCTAACTAGGAACTAGGTATCTCTTGTGTGAACAAGTGTTTCCCTATGCATTATAAGCTTTACGATTATGTTCCTTGAGTTTTAAAGATGATAACTACAAAGATATACTTCCAGTCCTGTATCTCTACTGCAATTTTACTGACCTTTCAATCTCTTAAAACCAATCCGAGAGTATGCAACTCATTGTTGCCATATTCAAAATCATTTCAAAGAGGGCACGGTAGGTATTGTACCATTGTCCACCAAGCATATAGGGAATTTTCTTCTCCTTCTAGAATAAGTATTGTTAAGTATCCGGCCTGAAACTTTCTTATTGTGATCTGCACATTTATACTGTGAAAAGATTAAGAGATGTGAGACAATACTTCGCAGATGCAATAAGTTATGTATACCCATTTCACTGGTAAATTTATATGTACCATTACTCTTGAGGTCTGTATGCTTGTGACTGTATGCCACTTGTCTTTAAACAGTGACTCGTAAGTTTAAGGAATATGAATTTGATTTCTCGTAACTCTGTTTGTAATGAACCGAAAAGGATAATACCTCTCTGGATGTGCTCTTTTCTATGCAATACCTTTCCATTTTGGAATTTTGATTGCCTGGTTAAAATTTCACTTTATTAGTGTAAGGAAGGGAAATTCTAAGTTACTCAAACTCACTTCTTAGTTTTATTTCCCTGAACCTAAGTATGTGGTTTTGTACTTATAATTTACCTATTTCTTCATTCTGTGATTTGGAGCTTTGGACTGTCACATTTTCCCTCGATATAAAATAAAATGTTATAGGAAATTTCGAAGGTGCCAGACACCTCTGTAAACACCTGTATGGCTTTGAAACTTAAATCAGATTTCTTGAGAACACAAAATGTTCGCATAGGTTTTATTGCTTATTTATATTCAAGAATTTAAGTGTTGTTGTTACCCTTGGTTACTAGTCTAATGATGGGAAGCTTGTTTGCATTTCAAGGGTACCCATCAGACCTTTAAAAATCCACTTCTCCCCCTTCGTATTTGTGGACAGATCGCTTCAACGTCATCGACTGACAATTCACCTGTGCCAATATTCAAGCTAAGTATCGGTCTTGTATTGAAACCTTCATTATTTAGGTTCACTTCATCTTCTGTGCGGCATTAATCATTCATCCCTATTTCACTGCAAGACTTGTACAATCACGATCAACGGATCAAGATGACGCCTTACTCGAAAAGAAAGCTATTCAAGTTCTGATTTTATGTTTACGTTTGAAAGATTCAGATCTCGGTTCTAGCGATACTCGGTAGATACTGGGGGTAGTCTATTTGAAAATATTTGGATTCCAGCCTGTGGATATGCATATATTCTATCCTTATTGTTAATAGAATGTATAGATGACCCTTCAACCACACAAATGCTATTGTAAATAAAACTGAACAGTCCCTATACTGTGAATTGTATAAATTTAAAGGAAAACTTCTTTTATAGTTACGATGCATTTTTGTTGTCATTGGCATAGTCTTGAAAATGGAAGATTTTCTTGAATTGATCCTATGTCCAAACATTGATAGACTTATTGTATGAATAAATTTGATGTTGAGCATTACTGAAAAATTGCACAAGCAACCTCTCTCTCTCTCTCTCTATATATATATATATATGGATATTCATTCTAAGTCCCATTTGGGCATTTTCATTGTCTCACATGCTTGATAAATTAGTATAACTCTGTGTACTTACCTATAGAAAGGTGTATACATATGTTTAAACCTCAAGTTAATTTCCAAAATTTTATTTGGCACTGAATTTCTTATGGGGTAAATCTTTAGATGTTTATTGCAATTATAAATCACATTGTTCAGTTACCAACTGTAAATATATATATATATATATAGCGATTATGGTCATACATAGAGTTTCATCTCGTTTTGGTTTTAATACGTACATGGAAGAAAATCTCAATTAAGTACTATGGTTCCATTTATTTACCTACATAATTATAAGCACATATGTATATCAGCATAATTCGGTTCCATTCACATTACACACATAGATAGTTACTCAGTGATTACAATTAAACTATGAGGATTCATCCTACAGTTTATCCCAATACAACAATAATCTAATCTACAAAACTAATCCTTCCCGGATTTAACCAGATGTGCTCTTTCAACTATTATGCCAAATGAAAAAATAACATTCATTTAGCGTTCTAATAATACTTCTTTCCAGAATTAAGGAGATGCATTCTAACAATTATTACATCATAGGCAATTCAAATAGAGAAAATAGTAGGTTGACATATCTGAATAGTTTCTGAATAACAATTGGAACAACTACGGTCCTCCCAACCTTAGAACCGAACATCCAAATCACTTGTCCCGTTCTCCCCCTAGCCTGACCATGAATCCATGAGGGAGAACTCATAACATTTCCTCAGCAATATTAGTTTCAACAACTTCTCCTTGCCTCACACTCAGAAAGAAGTGCTCATAACATCAAGAGATAATTTATTTTTCCCCAGCATACTAGGCAATGCCCTGCCTCCTCCCATATGCTATATATGCCAAAGCATTTGTGCCTAGGTCTTTTCCCCCCTTTGGAAATTTTTGCAACTTTCCAAATCCCTAATTTTCAGGGGCTGCCAATTCCCAAATTCTTGATTTTCCACTTGTTGCATTCATCCCTGAGGTAGTTCCAACATGTTCTCCTCTCATGGAGTCAGGTCAGCTTATTTTTAACATAGTTGTTCCATTTGTCCATCAGCAATCAATAAAAAATATTTTGTGGCATACAAGTGTCACAGTCAAATAGTGAGTTGGGTCAAATCAAATCTCTTCCCAACAATCATAAATCATTAATTACAATTAGCTAAATTTCAAATTCAGAATTGCCATAAATGGAAAAAATTTCCAATTTCGAATTTACCAAAAACAAAAATAATTTTGGACTTAAAAAAATAATTTATTTTTGGGGATGTTACATCCTTTCCCCCTTCAACAAAAAACTATCCGCAATGTTCGTTCCTTTCTTGGAACAGGATTGGATGAGATTTTTGCAAATATTCCTCCAACTCCCAAGTGGCCTCCTCAGGGATAAAGTGCTTCCATTGCACTTTTACCTGGGCGACGACTCTGTTTCGAAGTGATATTGCTCTCCTGTCTAGAATGCGCAGAGGTTTCGCTTGGAACTCGTCTTCTGGTTCCGCCTACACCAATTTCCAATCAATCATATAAGTAGGATCATGAACATAATTCTTTAACAAAGAAACATAAAATACATTATGAATTTTTAGGTTGGGAGGAAGTGCAAGTTGGTATGCTATGGCTCCAATTCGAGCTAAGATATCGAAAGGGTCACAAAACCTGGGTGCCATATTGGCACAGTTTCCTATATTTAGTGAACTTTTTTGGGCTTTGACTTTTAAATAGAAGTGGTCTCCCATTTGAAATTCCAAGTGTCTTCTTTTCTGGTCGGTATAATGCTTTTTCTATGTCTCGTGCCTCTTTCAAGTTATATTTTACTTTTCTTACCGTTCTCTGCATCTCCTGGAGCATCTTTGGTCTTATCGTGAGTCTGTCAATTGGGTTATCCCAGCTAATCGGAGTCGTACACTTTCTCTCGTACAGTACTTCGAAAGGGCTCATCTTAGTCAAAGTTTGGTACCCATTGTTGTATGCAAATTCCACCAAGTGCAGGTAGTCTTCCCACTTGCTTGGTTTTTTTTATTACATACATGCGGAGAATATATTCTACGATTTGGTTTTTTCGTTCAGTTTGCCCATTTGTTTGTGGATGATAACTTGTGTTGAACTTCAAGTTAGTATTTAACCATGAAAACAATTCTTTCCAAAAAGCATATGTAAATTTTACGTCTCTATCTGAAATCACAATTTTAGGAATGCCATGCAGTTTAAAAATTTATTTCATGAATATTTCAGCGATGTTAATGTCTTTAAAACTAGAGTTTACAAGAATAAATTGTGCAAACTTACTAAGTTTATCGATTACCACCATAATAGAATCATTTTGTTTCTGAGTTCTAAGCAAACCTATAATAAAGTCCAACAATATAGTCTCCCATTTCCATTCCGGCACAGGTAAGGGATGCAAGAGGTCGGCTGGATGTTGGTGTTCGTCTTTTACCTGCTGACAACATTGACACTTAGCTAAGTATTATGCTATTTCTCCCTTCATATTAGGCCAATAAAAAAAAATTCTTAGTGTCGTTATCGTTTTCTGGTATCCTGGGTGACCAGAATATGGTTTCTTTTGAACTTCATTCAAAACTGTTAACTTTAACTCTGCCGAATCTGGTATGTATATTATGTTTTTGAATCGTAGTAGACCATTTTTGTCCAAACTCAGATCTGTTTTGTCTGAATTTTGTGTAGTGTTCGGTAATTCCGTCATTGTTTTAGTGTAATTTTCGTCGTTACTACCTGTAGCCTTTATCCTCTACTCAAGATCGCTTTCTGCCCTGCTAATGTTTATTTCGAACAACCCATGAACTCTTCTTCTTAAAGAATCAACAACTTTGTTTTCCTTACCCTTGATATGTCTTACCGCAAAGTCAAATTCTTTCAAGAAGGTTAGCCATCTTGCTTGCCTTGCATTAAGGTCCGACTGACTAAACAAAAATTTTACACCGCTGTTGTCAGTAAATAACAAAAAATTTATGCCCATTATGTAGTGTCACCACATCTTTAAGGTGTGTATAACAACTGCCAACTCTAATTCATTACTGATGTAGTTTCGTTCATGTTCCTTTAGTTTTCGAGACTCATAAAAAATAATGTGCTCTTCTTGAGTTAGGACACCACCTAGTCCTTCTTTACTTATGTCTACACATATGGTGAAGTCTTTGTCTAGATCTTCTACCTTTAAAATCGATGCGATCGTTAATAATTCTTTTAAATTATTAAAATTGTCTTGACATTTCTGTGACCAGTTAAACTTGGATCCCTTCTTTTGTAGTTATGTGATAGGGTATGGAATTTTGGAAAATATCTCTATAAGTCTACAGTAATATCCGGTGATTCCCATGAATGATCGGATGTCCACTATGTCATTAGGAATCAACCATTCCATGATGGCTCTGATTTTCTCGGGTTGACTGCAATGCCTTTTGCAGATATTATATGTCCTACGTACTGTATCTTATTTTGATAAAAGTCACACTTATCCAATTTAGCATACAGTTTGTGATTCCTTAAATTTTGCATAACTATCCTTAAGTGCTCTTTGTGTTCTTTTGTTTTAGAATATACTAGAATGTCGTCAATAAATACCAACACAAACTTGTCCAAGTATTGACTGAAAATACTGTTCATTAGACACATAAATGTGGTTGGCGCATTAGTGAGTCCAAAAGGTATAACAAAAAATTTGTTATGTCCATATCTCGCTTGGAAGGCTGTTTTACTTATGTCCTCATATTTTATCCTAACCTAGTGATAACCACATCATAAAACTAATTTCAAAAAAAATCTTTGCCCCACCTACTTGATCGAACATATCATTTATCCTAGGTAAGGGGTACTTGTTTTTAATCGTCATTTTGTTTAATTGTCTATAATCAATGCATAATCTCAAAGTTTCGTTGTTCTTTTTCACAAAGACGACTGGTGCTCCCCATGGTGAAACACTCGATATGATATATTCTTTGTCCAATAATTCTTGTAGTTGAATTTTTAGTTCTGTTAATTCCGGAAAACTCATTTGGTAAGGTTCTTTAGAGATAGGGGCTGAACCCGGTAGTAGGTCGATAGAAAACTTTATCTCCCTCCTTGGGGGTAATTCAGGTATCTCATCCACAAACACATCTCTGAAATCATGCAAAATGGAAAAATCCTCCTAGTTAGGTTTATCTTCTTTTTCTAACAGGTTTATTACTTGGATGACATAAACTTGACAACCTTTCTCATGCATTGATTGAATTGCATTGTTGAAATCTGTCTAGCTGAGATTGCTTTTTGTATACCTTGAACTATCCTAACAATGTCATTTTCGTCTTTATACTTGAGTGATTTTTCATAAAAATCTTACACTACTTTATGTATTTCTAACCAATCCATTATGATAATTACATCATAAGACCCTAATGGTAGAATGTTTAGATTTGTCCTTATGTTTTGACCACCTAAGTTGAACTCATAATCAGAAATAAAGTCGATAACTTTTCTTTTCGTTCCTGTTGCTAGTTGTACCAGCCAAGATTTTGTGTGTCTTGTTTTCTTAAGTTTATTTGACTCCACTATACCCGGATTGATATAACTTAATGTAGCTCTCGGATCAATTAAAATAGAAATATGAGTGTTATTCATTTTACCTTCAATTTCCACCACAGAGGACTAGTGGTCAGCTTGTCGGCCATCTACAACTGCATTGATCCAATGTAGGTGTCTGCCCACATTCCCTACTGTAGAGGCTTCCTGTAAATTGTGAACAATAGTTCTGGTTTATGAAATCAAACATGGACAATTCCTCCTTAGATGAGGTTCTCCACATTCCCAACATTTTAACGATTCATGGGGGTTGTCCCAAAACTTCTTTGTTATCGGATTTACTGGTTTACCACCTCCTTGAGTGTTTGGATTGTTAGAGTGAAAATATTTCCTTGGAAAACTTTTTGTTGTGTTCTGATAAGGGGTTAACTAGTATCCCTTCTTCCGCTAGTTCATTCGGTCTTGTTTCTTGACTTTCCAAGCCTTGGGAAATCATGACCGTTGTTTGTATTGGTCGTAACACATTCGGGATTTCATGTATACTTCATTCAAGGACTTGGGATTATAAAATTCCATTATGTCCTTGTAGGACTGTGGTAAATAGATTAGGAACCGTTGGATTTTCACTTTATCCTCCTGGATATAAGGAACGAACCTTAGTAATTCCAGGAATTTGTTTATCAAATCTTCCATAGCCATTTGACCGAGTCGCATCTCATAAAATTCTTTGGTTTTTATTTCATAGTAACTTTCAGATAGGTACTATTTCTTAAAGTAATTATTAAATTCTGACCATTCCATCTGTTTTTCCTTTAAAGCCTTGGCCAACTTCAGGTTTTTCCACCAAATGTTGGTTTTCCCTTTCAGATTATAGATGGTCATTCTAACCTTCATATTGTTGGAATAGTTGTATATCTGAAAATACTTCTTGATATCTGATAACCATGATTCAGCTTCCTCCCTTATTCTCGATTCCCCATCAATGGTAGATGGTTTGATTTTCTTAAACTCTCCCTCAAGGTGATCTACATGTTTCCTTTTTCTTCGTGTTTTTGTTTTGTCTTCAGCTAAAGGATTACCTTCAATTGAACTGTCCCATTTTTTTGTTTCAGGACCATAATTCTTGGAGGATCTTTTATTGACCTCTTATTCTTGGTTATCATCCTTTGGGATTTTCTTTGTCACTATACTTTG